>PIJE02003512.1:11452-23952 GCA_002895965.2 Coryphaenoides rupestris | reverse complement strand
ACACACACACACACATGGACACACAGACACACACAGCCAGACACACAGGCACACACAGACACACATACACAGACACACACACACACACACACATCCAGACACACACACACACACACACACACACACACAACACACACACAGACACACACCCAGACACACAGACACACAGCCAGACACACAGACACACAGACACACAGACACACACAGACACACACACACACACACACACACACACACACACACACACACACACACACACACACACACAGACACACAGCCAGACACACAGACACACAGCCAGACACACAGCCAGACACACAGACACACAGACACACACAGACGCAGGCACACACGTGCACACACGCAGAAGCCGGTCCAATAAAATCAAACACGCATCAGTCATCTGAAATTTCTGACGTATTCCTTTCACCGTCTGTGTGATTCAACGAACACGGCGACGGTATAACGAGTCAGCAAAGATATGACGACGCTGCAAAACACACACACACACACACACACACACACACACACACACACACACACACACACACACACACACACACACACACACACACACACACACACACGTCCGTTTGATACATACCTATTTGACGCGGGACATTGCTGTCGACTGGCCCACGTCCTGCAAATTTGTGTGTCTAACAGCGTGTGACTGAAAGAGTATTTCTTTTCTATTTCTTTCTTCGAAAGGCAGACGGTTAATGTTCTGCTATATTGGCCGAGCAGAGAGCGTAATAGAGAGTGTGTGTGCATGTGTGTGCGTGTGTGCGTGTGTGTGTTTGTGTGTGTGTGTGTGTGTTTGTGTGTGTGTGCGTTGTACCAAACCACCTTCTCCTTGCCTGCGGCCCATTTATCTCTCACTGGACTTGTCAGACTACAGCCCTGTTGGGAGGGAAGTGGTTCTTGTGTGTGTGTGTGTGTGTGTGTGTGTGTGTGTGTGTGCGTGTGTGCGTGTGTGTGTGTGTGGGTGTGTGTGTGTGTGTTTGTTTATGTGCATGTGTGTGTTTGATGGAGTGGGGAAAAGAGAAATTATTTATCAAGCTTTCATAAAAGGCATTATGGGAATCCCCAACGTGTTTGTCTAGGCCAGTATAAACACACACACACACACACACACATGCCTGCACGCGCGCACACACATACAAGCACACGCACACACGCTCACTAGCCCAGCATAAATAAACACAAGCTGACATGTCTCTGCCACAAACATCATAACCTAAACTATGCTCTTCTGCCTTCAACGTGATTTTGAAGATAATCTCTAGGTCTACACTTTCTTAGTCTCACAAATGAGAGTTTAGATTAACATCTAAAGTCTGATGGCAGACAAGCTCAAATCTCGTTTTTAATGTCTAACTAATATAATTGTTAAAATCTTCTTGTGAAACTTCCATCTTGCTGCTCCCAAATGAGTCTACTCCTACTTATTTCTCCACCCCTCGTACTTGCTGGTCCCCCCGAGGTTCGGCTATAGCTTTGTCGAACATCTCGGTCAGACGTGAACACTTTCTCAAAGCTGTGTCCACTTTCAACCACAACTCTTGGCTCTTCTAAATAATGAAAGAGAATCAAATATAAGGATGCACTGATATCCGATATTAAAGGAAGTTTCTGATTTTGAGGTCAGTTAGAGGTTTCTGAAGAAGTTAGAGTTCATATTTTCATATACGTTGTTATTGCAATGAATCTAAATTAGTGGTGAGTGGTCTGCCTGGAGAAGAAACTACTTGTTCTTCAGCAATGTCAGTTATATTACCTTTCAACATCATGTGCAATACTCTCAATATCATGTGCTATATTATTAATATCATGTTACCCCTAAATATTATTTTTCTTTATTATTCTACTGTTTGTTTCTCTATTGTTTTATTCTATTGCTATGCAACCTGGCACAAGAATTTCCTTCAGGATCAATAAAGTTCTATCTTATCTTATCTATGTGCAATGGGAATATATACCTGGCGAACTAGCACAAATAGCACAGACTATCAATGACCAATAATCAACACTTGCTGATGAGTGGGTGGTGTGATGGTATTGTATATGCTTGTATTGACCTGGACACAGCAGAATCGCGGTAGCAGTCCACCTAATCTCCCCCCGGCCTGAGCTGACATCGCAACTGGTATCACTTTCACCTTGGAACTGCACTTTCAGTGTATTTTTAGGATCTGTTTCACTGTAAAATTCATTTTTATGCGCTCTCCAAATATTATTAGCGAAAACAAGACGGCAAAAAAAGGGAAACATTTGCAGTGATTACGTTGCACACTGTATTTTGTGTGCGTGCTTTTTGCATTTGTATGTGTATGTGTGTGTGTGTGTGTGTGTGTGTGTGTGTGTGCTGTTTGCATGTGTATGTGTGTGTGTGTGTGTGTGCGTGTGCTTTCTACACTCGGTGGCTTTGCACCTTCTCTCTGTGTGGAGCGGTACGACATAATGGTGTAATATTATGCAGACTGCCACTGCACCTCACTCTAGGGACAAACACACACACACACACACACGTCCTCACACGCACACACACACACACACACACACACACACACACACACACACACACACACACACACACGCACAGCCGTACACACATACAGAAAGCAGGGCTTAAATGTCATATTACTCAGCATAGTCTCTGCAAGACAAACGACCCGGCAGGTGTCGCAATGCATAAGCCTTCTCTATCTGTGTGTGTGTGTATGTGTGTGTGTGTGTGTGTGTGTGTGTGTGTGTGTGTGTGTCTGTGTTTGTGTGTGTGTGTCTGGGTGTGCCCGTGTGAGTGTGTGTCTGTACAGTATATGTATGTGTGTGCATGTGTGTGTGTGTGTGGTGTGTGTGTGTGTGTGTGTGTGTGTGTGTGTGTGTGTGTGTGTGTGTGTGTGTGCGTGTGTGTGTGTGTGTGTGTGTGTGTGTGTGTATGTAGCTTTGTTTCTACATTCGATATGCATAAAAACGGGGCTTAAATGGGATGTGAACATGCTGCTTAAATAATAGCCCAGCATGCTTCCTGAATTTCTATGGATTGCCTGGGATTATATTAAAATCCTTTCATCTCATTAATATATCCAAGATTCTTTTGTTTTGGCGAAGACAGAAGCACGGGTGCATTTTTTAACGTGGTTGTACATGCTGGCATTTCAGCTACATCATAACTACATCAGTCTGGAGCTTAATGAACAACACAGTCATCAATAAGATAAGGTAAGGTAAGATAGAACTGTATTAATCCCGAAGGAAATTCTTGGTGGTTGCTCAAAAATAACAACAACATAAGAATAAAAACAATACAATAATAAATGTAAAGTGTATAAGCCTAATAGAATAATAAAAGTAAGTAAGGTACATTTAGTAAAAAAAAAAAAATGTGAATAGAAAAGTTGGCAATGGTATTTTATTGTCTCAAGGTGAAAGCCATGCTTACAGTACAGGGTGTACTCACACACAAGTTATCCCCCGACCATCACCCTCGAACACAACAAGCCTCATTGGTTTCGGTTTCAAAGGGAATCACCCGCGCTCGCTCGCTCGCTCGCTCGGGCCATTTATCAGCGGCTAATTGCTAGCAACTCCGGCAGCCGGTGATCAGAACGGTAAAGGAATCCCGGGAATGATTAATGTTGAGGGGTTTGTCTGGTGCCCTCGAAAAAAGTTTGTGCTTAATGCACCCGGGGTTTGAGGAGATGATGGTGTCTTCATCCACATGGTCAACAATGGACCGTACCTCCAGACCAACACACACACACACACACCCACTCACACGGCAAAGCCAAAGACCCCCAGAGGTAAACTCTTTGTTCTCGCTTGGAGTCCTATCAATATTAATTGACTGTGTTTTGGAAGGCATCTTTCTGAGGGTCGGGGAGGGGAAAGGAAAATTATTGATCCCTGGGATGGAGCCCTGTGGGACACCCTTAAGAACCTTTCACTAAATTGAATATGTTGCTGGTTCCCAAATACAGCTGAGGACCGCACACTTAATTGGAATCTGGAGATTTGGAATCCTCTGAGGAAATTAAGGAGAAGTTGAATGTGTGTACGACAGAACCATAGAAATGCCGTCTCAAACGGGAAATAGAAACCCCATTTGTTTCTTCTGCCTGCCACCATCGTCGAGGAAACTTCCGTTGTCTTCCGCGAACCTCCACTGGCTCCCGGTAATCGCTCGCATTCGATTCAAGACTCTGGTGCTGACTTTCATGGCTGTCAACGGAACCGCCCCTACCTACCTCCAAACATTAGTCAGACCCTACGCCCCAGCCCGAGCACTCCGCTCGGCAACTTCTGCCAAACGACTGGTACCGCCTTCACTAAAAACAGCCAAACATCGCTCTTCCAAGTCCCAACTCTTCACGGTTCTGGCTCCTCAGTGGTGGAATGAGCTCCCGGCTCACGTCAGGACGGCCGAGTCGCTCACCAGCTTCCGTACATAAACCCCCCCTCCTTAACAAGAGACTCAAGACCCACCTGTTCAGAGTTCACCTGGACTCTACATAACCCCCCTCCTTAACAAGAGACTCAAGACCCACCTGTTCAGAGTTCACCTGGACTCTACATAACCCCCCTCCTTAACAAGAGACTCAAGACCCACCTGTTCAGAGTTCACCTGGACTCTACATAACCCCCCCCAGCACTAACCTGCGTGTTTATATGTCTTAACATTTATTAATGGAACTTAGTATTGTTGTTTGTTCTCAGATGTTGTAGCACGCTTAGAATTGCAGAATTGCACACCTGCCCAGCTACTTATGCAGACAACTTGGCAATTTGAAAAAAATAAATGAATGCTGGAAAACAGCTCTATTCTTATCTTCAGGTACCACAGTGATATATTGCTGCCTCTCCTTCAACAAATGTACTCTTTGTAAGTCGCTTTGGATAAAAGCGTCTGCCAAATGCCCTAAATGTAAATGTAAATGTAAATGTAGTCTCTGAGCAATGGGCTCTTCTGCTGGTATCTACAACACAATGTTGGACACTTAGCTATGAGATCTGGTCTGATCTGATCAACTGACACTCAAATTCATATAATGTTACCACTCTTATCCTATATTTATACATCTTAAACAAATATTATTCCACATTAAGTTAATCTCAAGATGTGGAGATTTGAGATAATATAATATATATAAAGATATATATGTGTTGTTGAACTTTAAATAGAACGAACAAACTACCAATGACAAATGTGTCATATGTGTCAGTGTTCCCACACCCACTTGATAAAAATGCAAAACACATTGACAAATTGACAGGAATTCTTCCTCATGAATATCAAAATTGGACTTGAAAAAACCTTGAAGAATGGAATGCATTAATGGGCCGCGTCCTCACATTCACAGCCTTTATAAAGACATTAGGAAGTTTCAACAACAAAAAAACCAGCAGAGGCACAGTGCCGTAGGTATGACATATTCTTCCTATTAGTGAGGATACGTGTGTGTGTGTGTGTGTGTGTGTGTGTGTATATGCTTGTGTGTGCATTTGTGTGTGTATATGTATGTATGTGTGTTTGCGTTTGTATACATATGTGTGTGTGGTGTGTGTGTGTGTGTGTGTGTGTGTGCTTGTATGTGTGTGCTCGTATGTGTGGTGTGTATGTCTGTGTGTTTCTGCGTGTGTGTGCGTGTGTGTGTGTGTGTATAAGAGCACTTACAGCATTTTTTTTCCTGGTTGGAATATAGACCCCACCCCCCGCCCCCCCCCCCCCCCCGGCCCCCCCCCCCCCCCCTGCCTACGTCTGATTCCTCCTTGCTTGCTACCATGGAAACCAGTGAACCATATGACTCGCCACTGGAACATGTGTCTGTGTGTGTGTGTGTGTGTGTGTGTGTGTGTGTGTGTGTGTGTGTGTGTGTGTGTGTGTGTGTGTTTTGAGACAGAGAATACAACCTGAAGCAGATACAACAGAGTAACAGAAGTGACTAGGTACACACTTTCCCTGTGCACACTATAATCCTCCTAGCGAAATGTGACTTTCTCTCTCTCTCTCTCTCTCTCTCTCTCTCTCTTCTCCTCTCTCTCTCTCTCTCTCTCTCTCTCTCTCTCTCTCTCCTCTCTCTCTCTCTCTCTCTCTCTCTATCTTCCTCGGTCTCTCATTCTGGCTTTAATACCTAGCTTGTGCCAGCATCCGTCTGTGCCAACTGTAGGCATTCCAAAGGCATTACACAGACTTTTGTGCCCTATGTGCACACATACACACACACACACACACACACCACACACACACACACACACACACACACACCACAACACACACACACACACACACCACATCCAGTACAACATTCCACAGCACACTACAGGAGAGATGTTTACATTTTGAAAAAGCCCGAGCCACCCCTCAACCCCTCATCCCCTCCCACCCCAGACCCCCACTCGGCCCCTCCCCCCCCACCCCGGTGGAAACATGGGTGTGCAGCCAACTGAGAGTCAGTTCAGAGTCACGGAGTTCAGGGTTAGGGGGGAGGGAGAGACAGGCGGAGAGGACAATGTGGGAGAGGAAGAGGGGGACACACCCAACAGGGGGGGGGGTGGGGGTGCATCCAGACTAACGCTGAACGTGGTGATCTGTGGGCCAGTGGTGGACATTTTTGTAGTTTTGAGAATTTTTTTTGACATTTAGCGTAACGCCGTTATCCAACTCACAGTGACTCACAGTTCACTCAGAAAAAGGTGAGGGGCACCACTTAATGCTCACTGATGCCAACTACGAGGTTAGGCTGTGGACACGGGGGGGATCGAACCCCGTACCTTTCGACTAGGAGTCGGGGGGGCTATCCTGTCCTCCTGTTTAATAGCTCGTCGGTTGGGTTTTTTTGTGTGTTTGCCTCCTCGCCCGATGTTTCTGGCTTTCAAACCACAATCTACGACAGTGTTACTCAAATTGGGGTGCGGGTGCCCACGAGCGGTCCTGTGACGGGTGGCAGAGGGGCATTCTGAACATTTAAAAAAAATGAAAAAAATAAACAAGGAGAAAGAAGGCGTGTGCTAAAAAAGATTCAGCCGAGACGGAAACACCAAAAATGTCTGTCTGTTCTGTCACGTCAGGAAGACATCCAGATACTCTTTTGAAGACAAGCACTTTTCAACTTCCAGTCATCCCAATCCCTCATGTGAAAAAGCCAACAAATATATCCCCTTTTCTAGGGTGAACATTACTATAAATAGTTAGAGAACCACTGATCTAACATCCATGCATCCTAACTCCTTCATCAGCTGCATCTATAAGCACCTTTAGATAAAAGCGTTAAAAGCTAAAAGCACTAAAATGGTAAAAAGAAAAACTGTACTTCTACCGCAGCGAATAACGTCGTGAGCCCGTCCTGCTCCTCGAGGAACCAGAGGGACTTTGTGTCTCTGCACGTCAAACAGAGTTAACCTGTCTCTTCACCCTGTAGTTGACGGACACGACCGGAGAGAGCGAGAGAGAGTGTGTGTGTGTGTGTGTGTGTGTGTGTATGTATATTGTGTTGGGGATTTTTGTTCCTGAAATCCCCGATGGAACGTGCCACAAATACTGTTGTCCCGCATGTTTCTGTACTGCGGTAATATTGAAGACAGACTTCTCGACCGGAGCCCATGAACACGTTCATGGCAGCCCAGCCTCTCTCCCTCTCTCTCTCTCTCTCTCTCTCTGTCTCTCTCTCTCGCTCTCTCTCTCTCTGTCTCTCTCTCTCTCTCTCTCTCTCTCTTTAGCAGGCTGATAGTTCATCACAGTGATGGGACTCATGTAGGACCTGTCACCAGAGATTAGAGCACAGGAGAGGTGAGGATGGAGAGACCTCCGCTGCCCTCTCTCGACCCTGCACCACCTGTTATGCCCCCCTCCTCTCATCTCTCTCTTCTCTGTCTCTCTTCTCTCCCTCTCCGACTTCTCTCTTCTCTCCTCTTCCCACTTCAGGTCTCTCTCTGGCTCTCATCTCTCCTCCTCTCATTCTCTCATCTCTCTGTCCCTCTCTCTCTCGCTCTCTCTCTCTCTCTGTCTCTCCCTCTCCCGACTTCCTCCTCTCTCTCTCTCCCTCTCTGCAGTCTCTTCTCTCTCTGTTTCTCTCTCTCCTATATATATATTCCAGCTAACTCTTGTTTCTGTCTTGACTCGGTCTCTTCCTCTGTCCTCTTTCTCTAGTCGCCTCTCTTTCTCTTCCTCTCGTCCCCATTCGGCCTGCTCCTTCTCCAATCTTGTCTTCCTCCCTTGTCTTCCTAATGCTTTGTCTTGGCCTATTTTCTCCACCCGTGTCCTTCACTTCTCTCCACCTGTCTCTGTCTCTTCTCTGCGCTCCTCTCTTCCCTTGAAGTCTGGTCGCCTCTTCCTACTTTCTGGTTGACTCTGACGCTCCTGAAACCTGCTTTTGTCTCAGGACAGTCAAAAAACCCCCCATAAACGTATCCATGACGACAAACGTCGTCACAGGAAAGTACAGCTGTTTTTCATCTGGAACATAAAAAACCTTGTAACATAATATGGCAATTACTGAGAAAGTATATAAAATCGACCTTGGCATTGCACCTAATCACAGCAATATGTGGCATTGCTTAGTTTCATATTGACTAAAATTAAAATCTGTAAATAAATAAAACTGTAAATAAACGTACATCTTCGCATGTGCAACCATAATGCCTGTAAGATAGTTCACATTGTGCTGCTCTCAACACATATTAACACATAGAAACACACACATGTTCAAAGATCTAATCCATTAAGTACAACACGCATCACAGACACGCAACATACGGACACAGATATGAATGCATAAGTGGTGAAGTCGATTGTGTGTGGTTGTTTGGAGGCGAGGATTCAGTCTTTGGAGGGTCGTTTTGGCAGAGAATAAAATGAATATTTAACAGAGAGCTGTGCGATGGGAATTAGTGGAAACCATCGTTAAAAAAAATGAGCAATGACGGCTGTATGTCATGGCGGGTCTGTGTGTGTGCGTTGGTGTGTGTGGTGTGTGCGTGTGCGTGTGCGTGCTGTGTGTATGTGTGTGATGGTGTTCATTTTCGGCTGTGCATTTTCCTGTGCATTTGTGTGGTGGGCAAGGTTGCATGTCTCCGTGTGCGTGTTGGTTTGTTTTAAATCTGGTGGCGTTGTGTGTGTGTGTGATGTGTGTGTGGTGTGTGTGTGTGTGTGTGTGTTGTGCTGTGTGTGGTGTGGTGGTGTGTGTGTATGTGTGTGTGTGTGTGCATTGCCATGCTTATACTTGTGTACATTTGGTGCTGGTGTACAGTGCGAACTGCCTCTGTTTGTCGGGCCTGTGGTGTATGTGTGTGAGTGTGTTCATTTTTGGCTTAGCATTTTTCGTTTTTGCATATTGTGTGTGGGCAAGTTTGCATGTCTTGTTGTGCGTGTGGGTTGTTTTAAATCTGTGCATTTTTTTGTGTGTGTTTGCGTGGATGTGTGTGTGTGTGTGTGTGTGTGTATTTGAGCTGGGCAGCTGTGGTGTATGAGGGGTTGAAGGGAATGAGTGGTATGCATTAACATGGCCCCTAACGTTATGAGAGTCTCCCCTAAGTGTGTACTGCATAGGGGCAGAACTGTCTGGATCAAAGTGGGATATTATTCCTTTGTTCGGTCTGTTTGGTATGGTGTCTGTGTGCAAGCATAAACATGAATGCATCTGGGTTTGGTAATGTGTGTGTGTGTGTGGCTTGTGTGTGTGCTTGTGTGTGTGAGTGTGTGTGTGTGTGTGTGTGTGCGGGCGCGGCCGTCGGCTGGAGGCCTTCTTTCCAGAGATGTGCTTAGTGTGGGCTTTTATGGAGCCCCGGGTAGGGTAATAGGTTTCCGAAGGATCGCCTATTACGGTGTCAGCAGGGCAATGCAAAGCAGGGGACACATGTAATCCCTTTCCTATTGGGCGGGATAGCGGGACTTTTTGCAACCATGGAGTCTATACATTATAATCCTCACACATACACACCACACACACAACACACACAGAGACACACACACACGACGCACTACTGTGTACACAACTACAGCTGCAAAGGCTCAAAGGCCAAACACACGCTACATGTGACCTTTTGTGATTGAACACTTCTATGACTCCCGAAGTCACAAGTGGCGCTCACTCAGCTGTGGGTGGCCTAAAGCCGATCCAGTTCGAGCGTTTGATCATGCATAGGTGCCCAATAAATAAATATGATAGATGATCAATGCGTGCGGTATGGCGGAGGGTGGGTGGGGTGTGGGGCCGCGGCGGGGGGGTGGGTTTTAGGTCAGGGACATGAGGGCCGGCTTTTTCGGCCGCCAAGACGTATTTTAACGCTTTGACAGAAAAAGAGACTAGGAAGGCAGACAAGGAGATAATGACCATCTGTAGTTCGAAGTTATTGTTCAGCTTTATGTCTGTCAATATGGTGAACCCACCTAAAGCCTGCACATTGTGTTGTTGATTGTTGTTTCGTTTGCTGCTGGGTGTGTGAGTAATGTTTGTTGGGGGCAATTTAGGTTAATGAGTCGTTTCCCTTGTAGCGGAGTTGTCAGTCACGCCAACAATAATTACGTTTCCCTGGAAATTAAATCAATCGCGCAATCCATGTATTCTGGTGAATAATGATTTTTCGATTCAGCAGTCGAGTGTGGACGCAAAGCCAACGCGTTATTTATTTATCTCGACTTTCTGCATCTTTCTGTCTTCCGTCTTCCTAATATCGTGCTTCACTTTTCCCGACTGCCCGGACAATCACCGCATCTCTCTCCCCCTCCTGTTTTACAAGCATGTCCACCTCCAGAATGTGTTTGTATTAGGACAAGGCAGGCCCCAGTCACAGCGTCTCTTTAAAACTCTCTCTCTCACACACGACACACACACACACACACACACACACACACACCACGGAATACAACACGGTTTTATGTTTCGTGATCCCATGTGCGGGAAGTGCTTGGAGAGGACTGATCTGACGAGTGCTGGTGTCAAGGACCAGACGCAAATCCCTCCTCTCTCATAGCACTAAACTGACTCTGTAGTTCACACGCACTCCAGAGGTCGAGGAATGTTTCCGGAAGCCTGGAGTACAGCTTCATATGCGTTACATGAAATATATGAACAAATGGGAACTGGGACTGATTTTGAGAGGCATATTTTTCATGTGTTTTGTGGCCACTTTTTTCATTATAGCGGTTTTACACGTATGTGAATCGTAATTATCAAAATACTGTGAAAATATACTAAGTATTTATTAATGCAGAATTATACTTAAATATTATCGGCCACATTGCCCTCGCCGCAATTTAAGAAATTGAAAAATGAATTCCGAATTAAACTTCAGATCTAAATCGATAGGAATCTGCTAATAATTTCCCCTCCACGTGTTTCCCGGGGAGACATAACACAGTTCCACAGCGGTGTGGTTAAAGTCAGTGCAGCGTGTGAACGGTGTTTAAACACCCCCCGAGGCAGGCCCGTAATGCCATCGCTAATGTGTCACGTCTGAAAACAACGGACTGTCCGAACATGGATTACGCGTCGCGGGCAAAAACCGCTCTAACGTCGAACGTGATGAAAGGAAATTCTCCGTTTGTGGGAAGAAGAAAAAAGTAAGGCGGAAACATAATCATCCATTGCGCGTCCTGAGAGCGCTGCGTTACAAAGCGCTAGATCTCACAAATGTTCGGGTATTAAATCATCCTTAATTACCACGGTAATGTCATCAAGATTATGAAAACGTGTGGATCAAAAATGCGGCGTTCCCGATAAAAACACGCCACAGCTCAGACGTAATGTTCCCCTTTTTTTTTTTTTAAATTTCCCATGCCGGACGAACGTCTGTTTTTGTTTTGATCCGTGTGAGTTGACTTGATTGCCGGCACATAAACAACAGCGTTGCGTTCCGCCGGAAACAAACAAGGTAGACGCAATCGGCCGATACTGTATAGATCCGACACCGACCCCCCCGCCGCCAAAAAAAAACATTGTTTCTCTTGCGATGTACCTGAGAGCCTGAAGGAATTTCAAGATGGCCTGATGTGGGGTGGTGGTGGTGTGGTGGTTTTTTTGGGGGTGTGGTGGGGGTTGGGGTGTGTGGGCCAGTGTTCGTTCAGTGTCCCAACATGGCATGGTGCGTGACTTTCTAATCCGGGGAAGGGAGGAGAAGGGGGCGGGGCCTAGACAACAACTCCGTCCAATGCAGTGTGTGATGTAATGTGTAACTGTGACTCAGTATCCATTTTAAATGCTTGGTGTCGCTGTTCCATTAAATGCGCCTTTTAAAATATACGCACTTGGGGACAAGATGGAGGACCGTTTTTGCTTGATGTTGCTGTCTTCAGTTTGGCTGGTTACTGGTTTTTTAAATGCTGAAATGGTTGGAGCCACTGGAGGGGCGCGTGGGGGGGCGGGGGGGGGTGCACGCAGGAATCCAAATAACATTTGACGTGTAGATTCTCAGAGGTCTCTTCTTTGTGGCTATCTCTGATGCGGGGTGGGGAGGGGAAGGCCGGCGTGTTCGAGGGGAGAGGGTGGGGTGGGGGCCGGTTG
>PIJE02003512.1:0-10000 GCA_002895965.2 Coryphaenoides rupestris | reverse complement strand
TGCTGCTGGTGTGTGTGAGTAAATGTTTGTTGGGGGCAATTTAGGTTAATGACTCGTTTCCTTGTAGCGGAGGTTGTTCAGTCAACGCCAACAAGATTACGTTTCCCTGGAATTAAATCAATCGCGCAATCCTGTATTCTGGTGAATTGAATGATTTTTCGATTCAGCAATCGAGTGTGGACGGAAGCCAACGTGTTATTTATTTATCTCGACTTTCTCATCTTTCTGTCTTCCGTCTTCCTAATTCGTCTTCTACTTCTCCCGACTTCCTGGACGAATCACCGCATCTCTCTCCCCCTCCTGTTTTACAGCATTCCACCTCTACGAATGTGTTTGTAATTAAGCAGCAGGCCCCTAGTTCACTGAGCGGAAACACCACTTTCACACTCACACACACAACACACACACACACACACACACACACACACACACGCACACACAAAACACACGCTATCACACGTATGTTTGTATGTTTCGTGGTCCCAGTGCTGGAGTGCTTTAGCAGAGGACCTGTTGAGCAGTGGTGGGTGTCAGACCAGACCAATCCCCCTCTCCCTACACTAGGAACTGCACTCTTGGTAGTTCACAGGAACCATCCAGAGGTCCGATGGAATGTTCCCGGAAGCCCTGGAGTTAAGCCTCACTATGCAGTACAATGAAATATATTGACAAAGTGGGGAACTGGGCTTATTTTGAGAGGCACTTTTTCATGTGTTTTTGTTGCCCCGCTTTTCATTATACGGTTTTACCGACGTATAATGTGGTATGTAATATATCAAATACTGGTGGAATATACTTAAGTATTTCTAGATCAGGAAATTATACTTAAATATAGATTATTGGCCAATTGCCATCGCCGCATTTAAAAAATTGAAATGAATCCGATTTTATTCCAGGATCTAAACGATAGGAATATCTGCTATATTTCCACCTCCACCGTTGTTCCACAAGGGAGACATAACACATTCCACAAGGCGGTGTGGTTAAAGTCCAGTGCAGCGTGTGAACGGTGTTAAACACACCCCCCGGAGGCAGGCCCGTTAATGCTATCGCTAATGTGTCACGTCTGAAACAACGGCTGTCGAACATGATTACGCGTCGCGGGACAAAAACCGCTCTAACGTCGAATGTGATGAAGAGGAAAATTCTCCGTTTGTGGGGAAGAAAGAAATCGCCGAGGCCGCAGTAACGGCGGAACATAAATCATCACTTCGGTCTGAGAGCGCTGCGTTAAAAGGCGCTAGATCTCACAAATGTTCGGTATTAAATCATCTAATTACCACGGTATGTCATCAGAGATTAAGGGAAACGTGTGGAGTCAAATGCTGGCGTCTCCGATAAACAACGCCACAGCCAGACGGTATGTTCCCCTTTTTTTTTTTTTTAATTTCCATGCCGGACCGGAACGTCTGTTTTTGTTTTGATCCGTGTGAGTTGACTTGATTGCCGCACATAACACAGCGTTCTGCCGCCATGGAAACAAACAAGGGAACCGCATCGGCCGATACTGTACTAGATCCGACAACCGGCCCCCCCCCCCAAAAAAAAAAAGCCTTGTTCTCTTGCGATGGTACCTGAGAGCCCTGAAGGATTTCAAGATGGCTGCCGTGTTCGTTCAGTGTCCGCAACATGGCAACATGCGTGACTTTCTAATCCGGGGGAGGGAGGAGAGGGGGCGGGGGCCTGACAACAACTCTCTCCATGCAGTGTGTGTTGTGAATGTGTAGACTGTGACTCCAGTATCATTTTAATGCTTGTGTCGCTGTTCCATTAGTGCGCCTTTTAAAATAACGCACTTTGGGGACGGATGGACCGTTTTTGCTTGATGTTGCTGTCTTCAGTTTGGCTGGTTTACTGGTTTTTATGCTGAAATGGTTGGAGCCACTGGAGGGGGGCTGGGGTGGGGGGGGGGGGGGGTGCACAGGAATCAAATAACATTGACGCGTAGATTCTCAGAGTCTCTTCTTTGTGGCTATCTGATGGCGGGGTGGGGAGGGAGGGGGTCGAGGGGAGGAGGATGGGGTGGGGGGCCGGTTCTGCACCTGCTAATTTTGTGTCGGTCCGTGTCCCAGGTCGCCACAGGTCACCCCGCCCGCGTTTGCCAGGGCTCACTGATTAAATGGCAGCATTACCATGTGCCCTTTCGCAGGGGGGACCGGGCACACACCAGCGCGCCCACGCTTGCATGACAAAAACTGCACGTGCACATCTTTGGACCAAAAATAAAGTGGTCTTTACCCCCCCCCACCCCCCCCCAAGACAGGGAATGGGGGCAATCTTTTACAAACTCAGAATCTAAATGGAGCGCTCTCTCTCTCTCTCTCCTCTCTCTCTCTCTCTCTCTCTCTCTCTCTCTCTCTCTCTCCTTCTCTCAACACACACTCCTTCTCTCCTTCTTCTCTATTCGTGCTGCAGGATTTATTATATCGGCATCCCTTTTTTCTCTCTATCCCTCTACCTCTCTCAGAATAATCAGAATCAGAATTCCTTCATTGTCATTGCACAGAGTACAACGAAATTGAGTAGCAATCCTAACGGTGCATTCACACAACAAACAGCAATTAAAAATAGAAAGAGTTCAAACTAAACTAATTTAAAATGCTAAAATATAAATATAAATATAAATATCTGTGACCTATAAACAATAAGATATAAAAACAATGGAGCTGAAATATTGCACTTCGGGATATTGCACATTGCTGAATTGTGGTGGCCCTATATACAAGTAGTGCAGTTGGAATATATACATGCAGTTGGAATATATACATGCAGTTGGAATATATACATACAAAGTGCAGTTGGAATGTAAACATCTGTGCAGTGTTCTATAAATGTAACTGAGTATTGCAGTACTGACAGTCACACAGGTCCCAAACAGTCAGTGTCAGTGTTTGTCAGTGTTCAGTTCTCGTATGGCTCTGGGGTAGAAACTGTTCTTAAGTCTATTTGTCCGTGATTTGATGGACCTGAAGCGTCTACCAGAGGGCAGCAGGTCAAACAGATGATGTCCAGGGTGGGATGGGTCTTTCAGTATGTTGGCTGCTCTACTGAGGCAGCGAATGCTGAAAATGTCCTCCAAAGAGGGCAGTGAGCAGCCGATGATCTTCTGGGCGGTATTGATGACCCTCTGAAGGGCTCTCTTGTCTGCAGCATACCACGCAGAGATACTGAATGCCAGCACACTCTCCATGGAGCAGCGGTAGAAGGACACCAGCAGCTTCTCCTGCAGGTTGTTTTTCCTGAGAATCCTCAGGAAGTAGAGTCGCTGCTGTGCCTTCTTGACTACTACAGTGGTGTTGGTAGTCCAGGAGAGATCTTCAGCGATGTGTGTGCCCAGGAACCTGAAATCAGGGACCCTTTCCACACAGTCCCCATTGATGTATAGTGGGACTGTCAACGGGGACTACCTCTACCTCTCTCTCTCTCTCTCTCTCTCTCTCTCTCTCTCTCTCTCTCTCTCTCTCTCTCTCTCGCTCTCTCTCTCTCCTCTTTTTTCTCCTCCCATGTGTGTGATCCCACCGCAGCGGGAAACAGGAATATTTCCCTCTCTCCTGAGACCCAATCTGTTGAAGGTGAATGATAGAGAGAGTGTGCAAGAGAGCAAGAGAGAGGGAGAGAGAGTGCAAGAGAGAGTGTGAAAGAGAGAGAGAGTGAGTGCAGGAGAGAGAGAACAAGAGTGCCAGAGAGAGAGAAGGAGGGAGAATGTATTCCTTTGGCGGCTAGATTGGATGGGTGTGTGTGTGTGTGTGTGTGTGTGTGTGTGTGTGTGTGTGTGTGTGTGTGTGTGTGTGTGTGTGTGTGTGTGTGTGTGTGTGTGTGTGTGTGTGTGTTAGCGGTTGCACGACTTCTGATTTTTTTCAACGTCAAGTAACGTCGTTGATGACGCCATCACATACACACGCACGCAAAAAACACAGACAGAATGGGCTGTCCAAAAAAAAAAAAAGCACGGGTATCCTCTGCGCAAACAGCCGCTCAAAATCGCCAATTTTCCCCCCACCGGAACCACCGGCATTTGCGCCAAGGTCCCGCCAAATATCAAATATCAAATATAATAAGTTGTGAAATCACAGTGGTCATACGACGGTTTAGGTGTCCGACTTGTGGTAGTGAACGTCGACGTGTCCGATTAGTCGACTTTCTGTGCAAGCCCTAGTGTGGGGTGTGGTGTGTGTGTGTGTGTGTGTGTGTGTGTGTGTGTGTGTGTGTTGTGTGTGTGTGTGTTGTGTGTGTGTGTGTGTGTGTGGGGTTGGGTTGCCGCAGCTTGTTAAGAGCTCATTGCCGCGGTGACCTTGTTTCCACGGTGAGGAGGAGGCTGATTGATGGAGGGATGGCTTCTCCTCTGGGGAAGTGTGAGTGTGGTGAGTGTCACCGCTGGGTCTCCACCGCCTTCACTACCACTGCCTCCGCCACCACCTCCACCACCGCCACCACCGCCACCACCTCCAACGCCACCACCGCCACTACCTCCAACGCCACCACCACCGCCACATGTTTTTTGAACTCATGCACTCAAGAATAGCTTTGCGTTAAGTAACCTGTGTAGAAACAGGCTGCACAATGAGCACCACAGGCCTATAATTAATCATTATTATAATACAAATTGTTTGGAATATTTTCGTCACCAACCACCTGTAAAAATATTAAATAATGACTCACTGCTACAGGCTTCTGTGGTTGCCAGACGTTCTGATTTAGTAAACCGTGACGTAGTTAACTCTTATGTTTTAAAGGGGACATATTATGCCACCGGGTTCGAGTGTGATTAGCCATCGCAAGCCGTTTCACAATTGCCATGTGACTACCGTCTGGTGACATCACAAGTGGGAATGTCCACCTATATGTGTGATTAATATTAGATCTGGTCTACTAGCCTACCCAGTGGACTGCACCGAGACGGGTAAACCAATCTAGTCAGCGTACATCTAGGTGGACATTCCCACTTGTGATGTCACTAGACGGTCGTCACGTGTGCATTTGTGAAGCGGCTCACACCTGGTGGCATAGTGTGTCACCTTTAACTAGACTATACGTATGAACCTACAAAAAGCTGTTACGATCGGCCCCTGGTTTCGACGACTCGAGGTGGGGGGGCGGGGGGGTGTTGGTGTGCACTGGTTGCAGCCATTAAGCATCAGACAGGCGGTCTCTCGAACAAACATATGTGGCGCTCATGTGCGTCACATACAATGTCTTAATGCCCGTTCTATAATGTTCCTGTGAGTCTTTGTTTCCGTCAGTTCACTCACCATTACTCGCCTCACATCAATTTCCGATTTCTGGCCATTTCTAGGAAATGTCATCATGTTTCGGTGGTGATTGTGGCATTTGGGTTGATTGTTATGTGGGCAAAGTGTGTCTTATTGTCAAATTATTCTCTCACATGGGCTTTTTCCTCTCATGCTTGTCCTTCATTCTTTGTACATCCTCCTCGCCAAGCCTCTTTGATTTTTGAAACAGGAAGTGGTGATTCATTTATTTTTTCGGTGACCCTCAGCAGTTCAGTCATCAGTGAGGCGAAGTCAGACAGAAGATAGAAGTTCTGCAGACATTTAAAAAAACACACAACGACCATGTCCATCACCGGGGATTCTGTGAAGGGAGAGAAGATTGACCCGAAAACTGGGTGAAAACGTGTGAAATCTGGATGAAAGTAGGAAAAAAAAACTGTGGAAAATCAAACTCCTGCTTGTGCTGGTTTGTTGGTGTGTGTGTGTGTGTGTGTGTGTGTGTTGGTTGTTTTTCTGTGTGTTATCCCGTGTCTTAGGTAATACCACCCACTCTCATTTAAGCACTGTGGCAGAAAAATAAATGCAAACACATGCTGCCATTGGTGTGTGTGTGTGTGTGTGTGTGTGTGTGTGTGTGTGGTGTGTGGAGTGTATGCGTGTGTCTGTCTGCGTGTGTCTGTGTGTGTGTTAAATCTTGATGTGCATGTTTAATGATTCTGTGTGTCTGTGCGTGTGTGTGTGTGTATGTCTGTATGTCTGTCTAATGTCTCGTGTTTAATGTTTGTGCGTCTGTTTAATGTTTGTGTGTGTGCGTGCCCGCGTGCGTGCCCGTGCATAGGCATGCATGGGTTTCCCGCCCATCCCCCCCCCCCCCATCCCCCCCCCCCCCCCCCCCGGTGTTCCTTCTTACCAGTAACAGACACAAGCCCACAGGGTCGAACATTTCCAACTCCACTTAAATCTCAGCCTTTTACTCAATGCCAGACGCCCCCCCTCCCAGTTCCTCTACCCCTCTTTTCCCGTTAAGCTTCGAAACTCAGAGCACAATGCAGATACACATGCATGCGCTATACAGTGTGGCCATCACTACGCTAAAAGCCATTAATGGCATTGTCAGAGTGCTATAGGAGGGGTCGGAGGTCAGCGGTGTGGAAGCGGGTATTATCTTGGTTCACCAACCCCCCCCCCCCCCACACCCTCCCACCCCTCCACCCTGCCCCCAGAGGCATTATGGCATTAAAACAAGGATTACTTCATGGTTTTACAGATCTGTTTGTTGCCATGCATGCTGCATGGTGAGGACATGTGGCTGACAGGGAATCTGTGTGTTTTGATGTGTGTGTGTGTGTGTGTGTGTGTGTGTGTGCTGTGCGTGCGTGCGTGCGTGCGTGCGTGTGTGTGTGTGTGTACCACGATGCTGTCAGGTGATCCCAGAGGCGGAGATCAGACTCAGGGTAGTCGGGGGGGGGGGGAAGAAACAGACTGAAACCAACAAATTCACTGAATCACTGAAATACCTGCAAGACAGGTGAACAGAATGACCAATTGACCAATGACCAAATATTACACTAATGACAATGGAAAGGTAGCAGTGGGGTTGGTATAAGTGTGTATTTTAAAGGTGCACTATGACTCTGGTGCTCAACATGACCCATGTCTACAATGTTCTGTAGACAATGTACAATTTATTTGACTCTGACTGCGTGCATGTGTGTATGTGTATGTGTTTGTGTACGTGTGTGCATTTCCACATGCGCCTCTGCATGCATGCATGTGTGCGTGCATGTGAGTGTATATGTGTGTGCGCATTGTGTGTGTGTGTGTGTGTGTGTGTGTGTGTGTGTGTGTGTATACATTGGGTGTGTGTGTGTGTGTGCATTGTGTGTTGTGCAGTGTGTGCGTGTGTGTGCATCGTGTGTGTTTGTGTGTGTGCATTGTGTCTGTGTGTGTGTGCATTGTGTCTGTGTGTGTGTGTGTGTGCAGTGTGTATTGTGTGTGCAGTATGTGTATGTATGTGTGTGTGTGTGTGTGTTGTCCCTCTCCACAAGAGAGGCTTAGCCATGCTGTGTTGTGGATGCAGGGAAGCCATCTGTGCATCTGTGTGGCGCCTTTTCTGCTGCTCTTAAAACACAGAAGCCCCCAGAGATCCCCTTAATGATGTATAGGATTGGAAGGATTCCCTCTCCCTCTCTCTCTCTCTCTCTCTCTCTCTCTCTCTCTCTCACACACACACACACACACAATCTCACATACTCTCGCTCATCTACGCTGTATTGAAGTCACACAGGTCTTATGTAATAGTTTACGTAAGCGGGCCACACAGGGAGAGAGGGAGAGAGTTGGGGGGAGGGGGAGAGGGAGAAGAGGATGGGAGGGGGGTGTGAGGGGGGGGGATTACAGGGTGTCGGTCTTATGGTATCTGTGTTCTTGTGTGAGATTGACAAGCTGTCCATCAGAAATCAATCAGGGCAAATCAAACGTGACACGTGAGTGAGAGAGAGAGACGGCAGCACACACACATACACCACCTCAGGAGCAGCTGTGTGTGTGTGTGTGTGTGTGTGTGTGTGTGTGTGTGTGTGTGTGTGTGCGTGTGTGTCTGCGTGTGTGTGTGTGCATGTGTTTTTCTGATGTACAGGATCAATATGTCGGGCGGAGGATTTACAGATTTACTTTGGGACGCGACAATGCAACACGTTATAACTACAATTTTTACTTTGTACTGCAATTTAAGACCTAAAAGATCTATACATTTTGCCTGAAAACTACGAATCAATCAAATTATATTTTACCCAAGTGGCACACACAAAACCTGTCAGTGTATATCTATTAGGATCTTAAAAAAAAAAGATTGTTAGCAATGTTATCTCTAATGTATGTTAATGTCTGCCAATAATTAGAGCATTAGCATTGAGCCTCCTCCACATTCACACTTTACTGTACGGTCACACCAATAGAATTAATTTTTTTATGTCTTTAAACTATTTTAACTATGCAAATTAGCACAGCTGAAGCCGCAAACTGTCGCCGAGCTGGATTGTATTTACTCCAACGCCGGTTTGTAGCGAACAACACGGAGGACAAACTATTTGTTGACTTCTCCAGTTTCCCGAAGCTATAATAATCGTCTTTTTGTCGAACCGGGACACAAACATCGACACAAAATCACAAACGTGATCTTCATGTCTGTTTGTTGTGTTCTTGTGTACGGAGCGCAAAGAACCAGGTCAAATTCCTTGTGTGTGTGTGTGTGTGTGTGTGTGTGTGTGGAAACATACTACTCGGCGAACGATGGGGATGCTGATTCGAGTACGAGATTAGATTCAATTTTGATTCAAATTAAATTGTCCAAGCCGAAAGTAAATTGTTTGGAAATAGTATTACTGAATAATAAACAGGGGTGGGCAACGTGGAAAATCGTTTATTTGATCGTGCTTTCCGGGCCCGCCGAGAGGTTCTGGGCAAAACTTGGGACCCGGGGGGAACAACCCAAGATGGCTTCCGCAGCGCCGTGTGAACGGGTACACCCCCTGGTGGCGGGGCTGGCAGCGAGCAGCCAAACGATTTGAGAGGTTAGGCGAGAATATCTCAACGAGGCCGCCGTTCAGCGAGTATAAGGGGCTAACGGAGAGAGAGAGAGAGAGAGAGAGCACCCCCCCCCCCCTGCGAGCACCCACCCGTAGTAGCACCCACTCAGAGAGCACAGTTTGGACGGGTGACGGCCGCTGTCACGCAAGCCGACAAACTGACAAGTCGTCGCTCATCGTAAACCCTGTTGGGTCCTCCTCCGGCGCCTTGCTCGGGATTCGTAGATACAAGTATTTGAAGCAATTCTGCCCAACAAACACTCTCGGTAAACACAAATTGGCCGAAAACGTTGCAGGGTCGAGTGAGTTCTGATGACGAATGTGTTATTTGTTGTATTTCATCTTTGTTCCGGATGATTCCAGTATTTTCCTTCAATGAAAAACTGAAGACATTTCCATTTTGAAACGAAATATTAATAAATAAATAATAGTGTCATACAGCTGTCTCAGGAAAATATCCAACCATTTGGTGCATGTTTGCACATAAGTTCTGTCTGTATATTTCCACATGTTGCTATAGTTGTTGTTATTGTTGTTTGTTGTTGTTGTTGTTGTTGTTTGGCTAATTGTTTACCCTAATGGTAATTGTTAGTAATCACGGGCCTGCCTCTGGACAAAACAGAACGTAACGCGCCGTAACTACTCTAATGACAACCACCTTCAGACACCACTGGAATTCATTTGCAAGCCATATGTGTGTGTGTGTGTGTGTGTGTGTGTGTGTGTGTGTGTGTGTGTGTGTGTGTGTGTGTGTGTGTGTGTGTGCATGTGTGTGTGTGTACCTCCTTCTCCAGGGAGATCAGTATTCATCTGTTCCCAGGTGGAATGGGGGGGAAAATATGTCACATTTTAAAAGAGCTAAGCGCTGGGAACCTCCCATTACAAAACGACAAACTCCGGGACATGTGAGGCACGTGACACACTCGCCAGGACAGCGCTGTGTTAACACTATTTAACACAGCTGAGACAATGTAGCCTTTCCCTGGAGTAAGTGTGTGTGTGTGTGTGTGTGTGTGTGTGTGTGTGTGTGTGTGTGTGTGTGTGTGTGTGTGTGTGTGTGTGTGTGTATGGTGTGTGTGTTTCATCGTGTTTGTCCCAAAACGGGTTTCCATTTTACGGAACTTGAATATCGCTCTCTCCTGTCTCCCCTCTCTCTGTCTCTCTCTCTCCCTCTCGTCTCTC
>PIJE02003511.1:21118-38650 GCA_002895965.2 Coryphaenoides rupestris | reverse complement strand
ACTAAGAGGCTCTCTGTTGATTAAGCTCCGAGCACAGGAGCAAGATGCTAATGTTCTACCTATGAACATCCTTCAGAAGATACCAGGCCCCTCTCACCTAGAGCCCACCCACATTGCTTTCGTCGCCGATGGAGGAGCGCGCCTGAAACCGGAAGGTACAGTGACATTTACATGTCAGACACCCAATGCAAAAGAAAGTCTACGGTTCTTTGTGACCACACAATCTCCCACACCAATCCTGGGCAGAGAGGCATGCGAGAAAATGCAGCTGATGAGGAGAATGGAGATGCTCATGGCCAAGGCGCCAGCCACGAAAGAGGAGTTGGTGGATAAATACCCATCGGCTTTCAGTGGTCTGCGAGACATTCGGAAATATTGAAGGAGTGCACATAATTGCAGATGACATGATAATTGCCGCCACATCTGAGGAGGAACATGATGCCATCCTTCAGAAGGTCATGGAGACGGCACGGAGAGCCAACGTCAGGTTCAATAAAGACAAAGTCCAGTACAAAGTGAATACGGTCAGATACATGGGCCATGTCATCACACCCGAGGGGGTGAAACCCGATGTCACAAAGGTGACGGCTATCAACAACATGCTACCGCCAGAGGACAAGAAAGGGCTACAAAGGCTACTGGGCATGACAAGATATCTCGCCCAGTATATTCCAAACAAAGCTACAATAACAGCCCCGCTCCGACAGCTGTTGAGACAGGATGCTGTATGGCAGTGGAACCATGAACATGGTGTTGCGCTCGAGAAGCTCAAGTCAGCCCTCACGCTGCTCATGCTGAGATTTTATGATCAGACCAAGCCTCTTACCATACAGGCCGACGCATCAAAAGACGGGCTAGGTGCTTGTCTTCTCCAGGAAGGAAGACCGCTGTCTTATGCCTCACGTGCGCTCACCGAATCTGAGAAGAATTACGCTCAGATAGAGAAAGAGCTGCTGGCAATAACTATGGCAACACAGTGACTGTCCAATCTGATCATAAGCCCCTCGACGTAATTTTCAAGAAAAACCTGAACAAAGCCCCAGCACGGCTGCAACGCATGTTACTGCAGCTCCAACGCTATGACCTGAAGATAACACATGCGCCAGGCAAGGACATGCATGTCGCTGACACCCTGTCTCGGGCTGTTGTCTCTGAACAGCCTGATGATGCAACAGAGGACCTGTTCGAGAAGAGAGTGGTGCACACAATGGAGGCTACAGACGCTTTGGCCTTGGACATGCTCAAGACACTCAAGGAAGCCACAGCAGCTGACGAAGTACTTCAAGCAGTGGTTGTAACGCACCAGAACGGTTGGCCTGAAAGACGACGCAGTGTTGGAACCAGTCTCTATCAATACTGGCCTATACGACATACCATCAGCATCAGGGATGGAGTACTGATGGCTGGCGACAGGATCGTGATTCCTCAAGTCGCTAGGCAGATGATGCTTGAGAGACTACACGTTGCACATCAAGGCATCCAGAGGATAAAAGCGCAGGCCAGAAAGGTGATGTACTGGCCAGGGATGACACAGGATATCGAGCACATGGTGGAAATATGCACTCCATGTCAACAGCTCCAACCACAGAATCAGAGGGAGCCTCTCATCTCACACGAGATCCCTGAGTTACCCTGGCTGAAGATTGGGGCCAACGTCTTTGAGCTCCATGGGCATTCCTACCTGGTTATGGTAGATTATTTGTCAAAATACCCAGAGGTGCTCCATCTACCTGACAAGACTGCCCACACAGTGATACGCAAGATGAAAGCAGTTTTTACTAGACACGGAATCCTGAAAGAGTTGGTAAGCGACCATGTACCCTTTGCAAGTTTGGAAATGAGGGAGTTTGCAGCCTTGTGGGGAATAAAGCTCACCCACTCTAGCCCTGCATATCCACAATCCAATGGACTCGCAGAGAGAATGGTCAAGACTGTAAAGCATTCGCTCAAGAAAGCATCACAGACGAACACAGATCCACACCTAACTCTTCTATCACTGAGAAACACACCAGTGACCGGTACGGATGTCGCCCCAGCTCAGGTGCTTATGGGAAGAGTATTACGAAGCACCCTGCCCAGCTCTACGGCTGTTCTACAACCAGCAATCCCAGAGGGAGTTTACTCCAGACTGAAACATCTCCAAGCCAGGCAAGAGCACTACTACAACCGCAACTCACAGCCTCTACCTGTGTTTGCTCCTGGAGCAACAGTTCACATAGAAACAAGACGCGGATGGATGCCCGCCAGTCACAAACAAAAGAGAGGAGCCACGCTCGTACGATGTGAAGACTCCATCTGGTGACATCTTAAGAAGGAACAGACGTCATTTGCGGCAAATCCATCCGAGTCTGCACAGAGAAGAAGATCCTGAAACACTGGAACAAACTGAGAGTCCACAGGGCCCACCAGCCCAGAACACATCCTCTGGTGAGGACAACAGTCCCAGTGTAGTTACCCCCACCTGCAGCATGAGAAGTGGGAGATCAGTAAAGCTTCCTGTGAGATACAGAGACTTTCAGATGAGCCAACACTGAGGGTTGTGCTCCCACGATGGGTCAAGTTCTGGAACCTCTGGCACTGTTTCTCACTTAAAAAAAAATATATATATATATATATATATATCTGTACAATATATATATAAACATAAAAAAAAAAAAAGAGAAAGACACTGAAAGCTGTTAAGAAGTTCGCGAAAGACCTATATATTTAAATGTGTTGGAATGTTTGGAAACAAAGTTATTAGACCATTCATAATGTTGTCATGTGTTATGTATGTGAAGTCTGACCGTTGCACTTTAAAAGGGAGGATGATTGCTCGGCAGTCTGTTCATCGATCTAATCGGAGGTGGATTACTTTGCACTCGTCACGTGGTTGTGTTATAGGTGTTGGACTTGCAAGCCTGTCTCTTGGAATGTCTCTGGAAATAAAGCCACACTGTTAATCCATCTGCGCGGGGCCAGTAGTTTATTTAATAGTTTAATACAAATAAAGCCGAAACACAACAGTGGCCGTTTTCTAAAAGCAAAAGCTTATTATATCACAGCTAAGGGGTTGTCTGCTTCGCGCCGGGCCGAACCACACCCGTTGTCTGTGATATAATAACCATACACCCCGGCCTGTTGTGAGCTATTGCGTAATGACTCATCCCCCAACATGACGGTTCAGGGGGCGCAGTATGTCTATTATAAATGACAAAACAAAACAAAGGACCCATGACTAATACAGTCAGGTTCGTGGAATATTCTCTTGACTAATCTGTTATATTATTTTTTTATTATTCTCCTGTTTATTTCTCTATTGTTTTATTCTATTGCTATGCAACCTGGCACTAGAATTCCCTTCCTTAGATTAAAGTTCTATCTTATCTTATTTTATCTTATATGTCGCTACACCAGCACAAGTCGGGCGCAGTAATAATGTGTTGCCACGAGGGGGCGCCCTTGCAACAACACAAATATTCCCGAGTGTTCGTCACAATATTATTGTGTAGAAAGTCTAATTGTGTTCAGTATTCAGACTTCAGCAGTTACTTTTTGTAAATTTGGGGTATTGGGAAATTACCATGAGGGTTTAGGCAACATTATGAGTGGCGTTTTGTGTGTGTGTGTGTGTGGGGGGGGTGGACACTGGCCCGTGCGGGGGGGAGGAATTCAAGGCGTGTGACGTCATGACCACGCAAGGCTTGCGTACAGGGGCGGCGCCATGGAAAATAAACCATATTATAGGGGCCCCACCACGGCCGAGCGGGGAAAAGTAACGTTATTTTACTAAAAACTCATTTTAAAATAATTTCGACCATCATTATATATATATATGGACCCATATAATACTGTGATACTTTTACTATGTGGTTAAATTAGGTTTGCTTGGAGTATCATGCTGAAGAGAACATTATTTTCTTCATGTTTGTTTAAGTATTTATTATGTACGAGGGTGACAGGGGCCCTCCAGTATATTTAGTTTTATTATTTTTGATACACATTTCAGTCTATCAACCAATTCATTTAGCCAATTTTACTGTAGTCCGTGTCAGTAATTACTGAGAAGAAAAGAAATCCCAATGAAGACAAACCTTTAATTTCAGGCTTTTCAGGCCCTCCACTTTGGGCCCCTGGGTAGACAGTCCCACCCAGACCGACACCCCTGCGTGTGAAGACAGCTCCTCCCCCTCCTCCCCTCGTGGGGTCCCAGGGCTCGGAGCGGGACGGTGTTGGGACAGGACGACAGGACGCCCACAGCCGCACACCAGTCAGGACACTGTGGAGCAGTTTCACTATCTCTGGAAAGGTAAAGACACGTCAAATGTTCTGATGTTATCTTTTTATTTATAATATTTATCTGTATAGCATTTTTTTTAGAAAGTATGTAATAAGTTACACAGAAGTAAAGAAGTACAACAGCAGCAATGTAGAGCTTTTAATAATAACTAATAGGCCTACTTAATTGCCGACTAAATAGGACTATTTTTTATTTCGATTTATTTTATTTCACCTATTTTTATTTATTTCACTTTGCTCAGCTCTCTGTTTTACTTGTTTTAAAATTAGCAAAAAGTGTCTTTTTTTAGCACATTAAACTGACAATTAACATTATTTCAAATGTCATAGACCTAATTATTCACACATATTTTTTTGTGTTTTAAAAAAAAAAAAAATTCACCATTTAGTTTGACAAGCAACGAAGACATGAGACAGATTTTCTCCTAAGATGTAATTTGGAGGATTTTCAGCTGTTGCATTTTAAAGATTTCCAACAGGAAAATACATCTTTTTAGGGAATCCTGTCTGTTAGGCAGCGTGGTTTTAAACTTGTCCCACTTCTCAACATCCTGCGATGGGCCAGCATGCACTTTAGGTTTCCTGCTAAATGAGTGCTGGAGAGATTTTACCATTCCAGATTTCAGTTGAAGTAGTCATAGTAGTTTGTGTGTGTGTGTGTGTGTGTGTGTGTGTGTGTGTGTGTGTGTGTGTGTGTGTGTGTGTGTGTGTGTGTGTGTGTGTGTGTGTGTGTGTGTGTGTGTGTGTGTGTGTGACATACAGAGAGAGAGGGTGGGAGATCTTGAACATGCAGTTGCTATAGTGGTTTATTGTGCAATACACAACAACACATTTTGTTTTGTATGTTTGTAAAATATGGATCAATGAATAATGGTTATGTTTGAAGCTTCTGGAAACAAATGAGTGGACACAGTTGGAGAAACGTTGACGTTTCAGATATCAACTATGCTGCCTTTTAATAGCTTACATTTTAACATTGTTCTTAACATCTGTTCTCCTATCGGTTTTCACATCTGGAGATGATATGTTGTCATCTTTAATTTGTTGCCAACACACTGTGACCAAGGATTGTGCAACACAAGTACACACAAAAAAACACTTTCTTAACTCCCACACAACAGACAACTAACATGATGTGTGCTCCAGTGTAGGAGAGAGGCAACATGGGTCTGATAATGAAACACAGAGACAGAGGTTGACTTACACACACACACTTAGAACCTATGTTACGTTTATGTATTGGGTTACACATGAATGTTGTTTGGCTATGTCAAGAAATGGTTATGTTAGGGCTGGAGATGGTAAAGTTAGCGTTGGAGATGGTTATGTTCTAGGGTTAGAGATGGTTATGTTCTAGGGTTAGAGATGGTTATGTTCTAGGGTTAGAGATGGTTATGTTCTAGGGTTAGAGATGGTTATGTTAAGGTTAGAGATGGTTACATTAGGGATGAGCATGGTTTGGTTAGAGATGAAGTGACATATATATACTGTATATGGCTATGTTGGAGATGGTTAAGTGACAAATAGACATGGTTATGTTAGAAGTATTGATGGTTACGTTAGAGACATAAATGGTTTAGTCTGGGCTAAGTTATGGATTAGAAATGGTCACGTTAGGGCTACGTTAGAGATAGAGATGATTAGGTTAGCGCAAAGTAGGATAGAGATGGTTAAGTTAAGCTAAGTTACGGGATGGAGATGGTTAAGTTAAGGCTAAGTTACGGGATGGAGATGGTTAAGTTAAGGCTAAGTTACGGGATGGAGATGGTTAAGTTAAGGCTAACTTTGGATATAGATGGTTAAGTTAGGGCTTTAGATGGCAGAGGAATCTTCCTGTGGCAGAATGCTGAGGTCAGGAAGGATTATTTTCCTATTGAATTCTGGGAGTGGGGAGGGTTGCTGGGTACAGGAAGTGTTGACATTTTATCATTTCCTCTGCTCCTGATAAAAAACCCCCCCCTAGTATGTGTACTTTAATATCCCGAAACTACTAGTATTTGTCGATACTACTGCTAATAACCGTAACATACCATAAACAGAAACATATTTATGTTAAAATTCCTATCTGTCTGTCTCTCTTTGCTTGGTTACATTTAGACATTATGTTAAGATTGTAAAGTTTAGGTATTAGGTTAGAGATGGTTAGTTTAGTTGTGTTAGATATGTTAACTTTAGTTATGAGGTTAGATATGGTTATGTTTAGGTATTAGGTTAGAGATGGGTTAGTTTATCTGGAGAATAGTTTAAGTTTAGGCATAGGTAGAGATGGTTAGTTAGTTGTGTTATTTATAGTTTAACTTTAGTTACTGGAGGTTAAGAGATGGTTTAGGTTCAGGTCTTTGGTTAGAGATGGTTAGTTTAGGTATTAGGTTAGAGATGGTTAGTTTAGGTTTTAGGGTTAGAGATGGTTAGTTTAGGTGTTAGGTTAGAGATGGTTAGTTTAGGTGTTAGGTTAGAGATGGTTAGTTTAGGTGTTAGGTTACAGATGGTTAGTTTAGGTGTTAGGTTAGAGATGGTTAGTTTAGGTGTTAGGTTAGAGATGGTTAGTTTAGGTGTTAGGTTAGAGATGGTTAGTTTAGGTGTTAGGTTAGAGATGGTTAGTTTAGGTGTTAGGTTAGAGATGGTTAGTTTAGGTGTTAGGTTAGAGATGGTTAGTTTAGGTGTTAGGTTAGAGATGGTTAGTTTAGGTATTAGGTTAGAGATGGTTAGTTTAGGTTGTTTAGAGATGGTTAGTTTAGGTATTAGGTTAGAGATGGTTAGTTTAGGTATTAGGTTAGAGATGGTTAGTTTAGGTATTCGTTTAGAGATGGTTAGTTTAGGTATTAGGTTAGAGATGGTTAGTTTAGGTATTCGGTTTAGAGATGGTATTTTAGGTGGTAGGTTAGAGATGTTAGTTTAAGGTATTCGTTTAGAGATGGTTATGTTTAGGTATTAGGTTATAGATGGTTAGTTTAGGTGTTAGGTTACAGATGGTTAGTTTAGTGTTAGGTTAGAGATGGTTATGTTTAGGTGTTAGGTTAGAGATGGTTAGTTTAGGTGTTAGGTAGAGATGGTTAAGTTTAGGTGTTAGGTTACAGGATGGTTAGTTTAAGGTGTTAGGTTAAGAGAATGGTTATGTTTAGGGGTATTAGGTGGTAGAGATGGTTAGTTTAGGTGTTAGGTTTACAGATGGTTAGTTTAGAGTATTCCGTTTAGAGTGGTTATGTTTAGGTATAGGTTAGAGCATGGTTTGTTTTAGGTATTAGGTTAGAGATGGTTAGTTTAGGTTGTTTAGGTTAGAGATCGGTTTGTTTAGGTATTAGGTTTAGAGATGGTTAGTTTTAGGTGTTAGGTTAGAGATGGTTAGTTTTAGGTATTAGGTTAGAGATGGTTAGTTTAGGTATTAGGTTATAGAATGGTTAGTTTAGGTATAGGTTGAGAGATGGTTATGTTTAGGTATTAGGTTAGAGATGGTGAGTTTAGGTATTAGGTTAGAGATGGTTATGTTTAGGTATTAGGTTAGAGATGGTTAGTTTAGGTATTAGGTTAGAGATGGTTAGTTTAGGTATTAGGTTAGAGATGGTTAGTTTAGGTATTAGGTTAGAGATGGTTAGTTTAGGGTATTAGGTTAGAGATGGTTATGTTTAGGTATTAGGTTTAGAGATGGTTAGTTTAGGTATTAGGTTAGAGATGGTTATGTTTAGGTATTAGGTTTAGAGATGGTTAGTTTAGGGTATTAGGTTAGAGAATGGTTAGTTTAGGTATTAGGTGTAGTAGATGGTTAGTTTAGGTGTTAGGCTACAGATGGTTTAGTTAGGTATTCGTTTAGAGATGTTGTTAGGTTTAGTTTTAGGTATTAGGTTACAGATGGTTAGTTTAGGTTTAGGTTACAGATGGTTAGTTTTAGGTATTCGTTTAGAGGATGGTTAGTTTAGGTGTAGGTTTGAGATGGTTAGTTAGGTGTTAGGGTTGAGATGGGTTAGTTTTAGGTAATTAGGTTACAGATGGTTAGTTTAGGCATTAGGTTACGATGGTTAGTTTACGGTATTAGGTTAGAGATGGTGAGTTTAGGTATTAGGTTAGAGATGGTTATGTTTAGGGTATTAGGGTTACAGATGGTTAGTTTAGGTATTAGGTTAGAGATGGGTTAGTTTAGGTGTTAGGTTAGAGATGGTTAGTTAGGTATTAGGGTTAGAGATGGTTAGTTTACGGTGTTAGGTTTAGAGATGGTAGTTAGGTATTAGGTTACAGATGGGTTATGTTTAGGTATTAGGTTAGAGATGGTTAGTTTAGGGTTTAGGTTTAGAGATGGTTAGTTTAGGTATTAGGTTACAGATGGTTATGTTTAGGTATTAGGTTTAGAGATGGTAACATGCCCCCCCTGACTCTCCTCAGAGTTGCCATGATGACCAGCGCTGTGATGGTGTCTCTGCTGATGTCTCTCTCCCTCAGCCAGGTAAACATGGCTGACCAAAAGAAAGACATTTAGTAAAATATTGACAACAGAAGACATTAATAAAATAACAGTTTAGTTTGGTAAAATTTCAGCTTACTGTGTCTGTGTGTGTGTGTGTGTCATTGTGTATTTTCATGTGTGTCTTTGTGTATACGCGCACGATGTACGTCGACCCTTAGCCGCCTGCCGTAGCTAGCTCAGAAGTGAACTCCACGGAGTCCAAACAGACACACTACCACCACAACATCGATGACACTCGCAACAGTATTGCCACAGCGCAGTACGAGTGTTTCCAGAGGATACTGAAGGAGTCCAACCCCAGCACAACAACAGGTAACCTGACACGCGGCCGTGGAGTGTGTGTGTGTGTGTGTGTGCTGACGGCTGGTTTAATATTCTTAATATCATGTGCAACACTACTTCTCAATGTTACCTTGCAATATTATCTTTCATCATCAATACACACACGGCCCCACCACTATTCTATAGCACAGTATACTCAAGTTAGTAGGATAGTAATGTATATTTACACTATCACTGTCATGTCACAGTACGAAGTTCTACTAGTTATTCCAGTGTGTGTGTGCATGTGTGTGCGTGTGCATGTGCATGTGTCTGTGTGTGTGTTTGCGTGCTTGTGCGTGTGTGCGTGTGTGTGTGTGTGTGTGTGTGTGTGTGCGTGTTTCAGAGCCGACGTGCAACAGGACCTGGGATGGTTGGCTGTGCTGGGATGAGACGGATGCTGGCTTCACCACAAAGCAGCACTGTCCTGATTATTACGGAGACTTCGACACTAAAGGTCCACTCTCCTCCTCCTTTCCTCCTCCTTGTCCTCCCTCTTCCCCTCTTCTCCTCTCTTCCTCTTGGTTTGTTCGGTTTCTGCAGAACAAGAAGAATCCATAATCTTTGGGACGAGTAGAAAAACCTACCTTAATTAGTACTTCCTTTAATAGATTGTAGACGATTGTAACAACCTATCTTGAAGTTCCTTAGATCCTAGAGGATTCTAACAACCTCCCTGAATTAGTAGTGCCTTAAATAGATTCTAGACGATTTTAACAACCTCCCTTCATTAGTAGCGCCTTAAATGGATTCTAGACAATTCTAACAACCTAGATTCTAGACGATTCTAACAACCGACCTTTATCAGTAGTTCCTTTAATAGATTCTAGATGATTCTTACAAAAATAGCAGCTTGCCAAACACACCAGGGGTCTCATTTATAAAACATTGTGTAGGATCCATACTGAACGTCTCCGTATGCCCAAAAGCTGAAAATAGTGTGCGTCCAAAAAAAATCCAGATTCATAAAACCTGGCGTACGTGCACCGGCAGGCGATTTTCCCTTTATAAATCACAGTCCATGTGGAAATGTGCGCACGTGGACCCGCCTCATATCCCGCCCTCTACCCGCCCACATTCCACCATAAATGGAGAATGCAAAGCACCATACGAATATTAATGCTTTAAAATAACCAATAGGAAACGAGAGTAAGATGACACCAAAGAGACAGCAGTCAATCAGACAAACGCAGCGAGGTGAGGAGAAGGCAACGGTGTCTCCGCTCTGTGAGCCTGACAGCTTTAAACGTTATTTTACTGTACAGCAGTCACGTTCACTACAGCGATTTTACTCCCGCAAACTATACAGACTATATCGGATTCGGCATTGATGACTAACAGTGAAGGTTAGTAGTGGTATTAAAATAAGAATAGTCTTCACATTATAGCGTCCAGCTGGCTTGTCTTCAATCGGCATCTCCCCTCGGGGAGGGGGCAGGTGGAGGGGTGCTAATGAAATATTGAGCATACTTTGAATTAAGATTTGTTGGCTATATCTTCAAATTCAAATCGAATGGTGCTTATGTCATAGTTATGGCTCACTACTGCCGCAATTACAAATAATAATAATAATGTTTATGATAAAGATCTATAACTTATTAGCGTTTTTCCTTTCTCCTCTTGTTTGCGGGAGACACTTAGCGTTTTTGTAGCACTGAAGTGTCTCCTAAACATATGACAGAAATGATGAACGTCAATGGACTGACTCCAGCCCTGGGCCCCATTCCATTAACCGGTTAACGCTCACCTCTTGTCGACAGAAATGGCGTCCAAAGTGTGTACGGATGAGGGCGAGTGGGGTCGCCACCCCCAGAGCAACCGGACCTGGACCAACTACACCACCTGCAAGACCCACAGCGTGCAGGGTCGCATGGTGATGCCCCTACACCATCGTTGTTCATTCTATTTTCGGAAAGAAAACAGTTTTGATTGGAGGACGCTATATAGCTTCAGTGCACCGTTCTGACAATAACCCCATGGTGTTCCCTCTTGTATTCCCCGCCGTGCAGACAGCGATGAACCTCTTCTACCTGGTCCTGATTGGCCACGGGTTGTCGCTGACCTCACTCTTCATCTCATTGACAATATTCTTCCATTTCAAGTAAGTGCTCGCGACGATGTCTGCCTCACTCTGCCTCGCTGTACATGCTCTTCTTGGTGTTTTATCTTTTATTTTACTATTTTATCTTATTTTATCTTTTTGACTACTCTTATGTGTACCGTCGCCGCCTGCCATGTCACAAGAATTTCACTGTTCAGAATGGCCCTGTGTTATGAAGAACATGTGACATTAAAACACTTTGACTTTGACTTTAATATATCTAATAAAATATAATTTATTAGATTGGTAATAATCTTGGTAATATGAAACATGGAATACTGGCTTGTCACAGTTCCAGCCTTAGTGTTCAGGAGGTCAAGAGGTCAGGGGTGAGCGGCACAAACTGGAGCTTTTGAAGGAATGTTTAGCTACATTTAATGGCAAGCGATAGTGGTCAAGGAAAGTTTAGCGCGGCCAAGCTAAACAGTTTCAACATGCTGATGGATTGGACAGCGATTGTTCCTAACAATGGACAATGCGGAGACGAGGAGGAACCAGGAACACAGGCGGTAAGAAGCGAAAGTCTCATAAATACTTCCTCGCCGAGTTTAAACAAACCAGGAACACTCTAACTGCGGTGAGTCACCACCGGTCTGGAGAACACAAGGTTTAACCTGAAAGCCCTTGTTTATTCTTACAGCACTGTCGTCTACAGTACTTCACATGATAAGATGGGACTCTCTCGCTCTCGCTCTCTCTCTCGCTCTTACTCTCATAAACTCAGTGTCTCTCTCTCTCTCTCCCTCTGCTTGCAGAACTCTAAGCTGCCAGAGGATCACGCTCCACAAGAACCTGTTCTTTTCCTTCGTGCTGAACTCTGGCATCACCATCATCTGGTTCACAACCGCCAACCACCATGACTCCATGCAGAGTTACCCTGTGGGTACACTGGCAACACCCGCCATTTATTGGATTATATTAGACGAGATTATTTTTGATTATATTATTAGATTACATTAGACTACATTATTTTACATGATACATGATTAAATTATATTGCATTATACTAGGTTATTTTAGATTGGATTATTGAATTACATAACACTAGATTATTTTACATTAGATTATTGGATTACATTGCACTACATTATTTGACATTAGAATATTAGATTACATTAGACTAGATCATTTTAGATTTGATTAATAAATTACATTAGGTCTGAGTTTTTTTGTCATTGTTTACATTTGTGATAGGCGCAAGCATGTTACATGCTCATCAGTAGAATCGTTGCAAGGAAGTCATTTTGACAATTATATAATGATGTAACAGTGAAGCCAGGAGAGACGGCCATGATGGAGACTTTTGTTGATCTTTGTCTTTGTGTCTTTGTCTCAGGTGAGGTATGTGGGTTGTGATTGGTTGTCTCCTCTACTCAGGTGTGCTTTTGGGGTTGTGATTGCTTGTGTCCTCTGCCCAGGTGAGCTGTAAAGTGATCATGTTCATCCACCTCTACCTGCTGAGCTGTAACTACTTCTGGATGCTGTGTGAGGGCATCTACTTGCACACACTGATCGTGGTGGCCGTGTTCGCAGAGAAACAACATCTGATATGGTACTACCTGCTGGGATGGGGTAAGAACACATGACCTCATATGGTACTACCTGCTGGGATGGGGTAAGAACCCATGACCTCATATGGTACTACCTGCTGGGATGGGGTAAGAACCCATGACCTCATATGGTACTACCTGCTAGGATGGGCTAAGAACCCGTGACCTCATGTGGTACTACCTGCTAGGATGGGCTAAGAACCCATTAATTCATGTCGGATAATCTACTGGTATGGGTTTAGAACCGATAATATTATGTAAGGGATTATCTACTGGAACAGTGAACCTGTGATCTTACAGGATACTGCTACAATGGGGTGAGAACATCTTATGTGGGACTCACTAGTGGAATGGGGTTAGGGGCAGGATAGGATAAAAGGTTGTGGGTTCAATTCCCCAATGTCCGCCTTCTACCTGTTAACCATAAAACCTACCTTTAGAACACTATGTGAACACTATACCAGGGTCAAGATGACACGGTCAAACACGTCTAACGTTAACGTCAAAGCAGGAAGGTGTAACACGACTTGTTGGATTCCCCAGGTTTCCCACTGGTTCCAGCACTGATCCACGCAGTGGCTCGGTACTGCTACTACAACGATGTGTGAGTCCCCTGGGATCAATTCAATTCCTCTATTTGATCATTGGCTATGTTTGGCCTTGTTCTATGTGGCCTGATTCTATGTGTTTACCGGCCCTCTCAGCTGTTGGTTCCGATCGGACACATCTCTGCTCTACATTATCCACAGTCCCATCTGCGCTGCATTACTGGTAAGCGCTGGAGTCAGGCAGGCAGTCTCAGTCTCAGCATTGGAAACACTTGTGATTTGTACCACTTGGGTAGAAGGATTCACGTGGTTCCCGCTCTGTAATCGGGGTCTGGATAGCTTATGCCATTTTTCCCGATAGGGGCCCCATGTTCATGATGTCGGCGTGGCAATGCATTCCCTATGGGACTGGCTCCCAGTGGCGTGCTAAGATCCAAGCTCGACAGATCTGAGCCACTTTCAGCCTTTTGACATTCCCTAAAGTTAACTAGATATTCTGTCTGCATAAATAAAATAATGAATACATGGTTGTGTTGATGAATAATCGCCAGCTACACGAAACAAGCAAACATACAACCACGCTGCAGTCTACGAATAAACGTTGAACTCTTGTTCCAGGTCAACCTCTTCTTCCTGCTCAACATCGTGCGGGTGCTCATCACCAAGTTGAAGGTGACTCACCAGGCAGAGTCCAGTCTCTACATGAAAGCCGTGAGGGCCACCCTGATCCTCATCCCCCTGCTGGGCATCCAGTTCGTCCTGATGCCCTACAAGCCCCAAGACCACTCTGAGGTCTTTGAGTATGTCATGAGTATCTTCATGCACTACCAGGTGAGAACACGCCATGGAAGGTAAACTATGCGAATTTGTTAATGTAGGGTTAAAACAAGATAGGATAAACAAATATAAGATAAGATATTCCAAGATACACCAATATAGGATGTAAGAATACAAGTTAAGCTAAGTCCAATAACCAAACCTAAACTCATTAGCTAAAGTAAAATATGCTAAGCTAATGTAAGATGAGCTAATATAGGGTTCAGATAAGATATGATAAACTAATACAAGACAAGTTAAGTTAACTCAAAAAATGTATATAAGTGAAACTAATATAAGTGAAACTAAAATATGCTTAGCTGTTTTAAATTAAAGGGGAATTTAACTTTCAATAGAGGGAATTGTGACTAAGAGTTAACATCCTCGAACTCGCTTGCGGCTAATAATATACGATAAGCTAATATAAGACGAATATAAATGTTCCTTTTGGTACTACTACTACTTCTACCGCAGTGAACATACAACTGACACGTATAAACACAAATCACTTTTTAATGTCGCAATATCACAGCTGGATACAAGATGTCCGTCTTTCTGACCCATGCAGTCCTGTTGGATTTAGTGCTCTAATAAACAATTGGTGATTGTTTAAAGAGGTGATAAATCGAGTGGAATTACCTTTTCGGTACAATGATGCTCGTCCTGTTTTCCTGCTGCAGGGTCTACTGGTGGCTACAATATTTTGCTTCTTCAACGGGGAGGTAGGTGGTCATTTTAATTTGTTGTGAGGTGCACTCTGCTTGGATTTATATTAAACATTATTATTGCATTTGATTTAAGGTATGGTTGCTTCTGTTTCACTCCCGGACATCCAGAGGATTACATATAGAACCACGGCAGAGGGATAGCCTGTATGACAAACCAAACAAACTCTAATTAGCTAACCATGTGCTGCTCTGAACCTACACCTTCCTGGTAGCAGTGGGGAAATTCCATGCAATAAACCATTAGTGCCATTACTATAGTGTTCAAAACCATGTCCCGAAAATCACATTTCCAGTAGGAAAAGGCATTTGTTTGAACTGCGAGATGATGGAAAATTATAGAGGGCCAAGATAACTCAGACTAAGTATCCTACTCCTCGTACTCTTTACTCCAGGTTATCATTAACTAGGTTCCATGAGGTTCATGGATCTTTTACCGAACCTTTTCTCTCCTTGTGTCCAGGTCCAGACCGTCCTGCGGAGACACTGGAACCAGCAGCGCATGCAGTTTGGCGGGAGCTTCGCCAACAGCGAAGTCTTTCGCTCGGCCTCCTACGCGGCCTCCTCCCTGATGGAGGTGCACCGCTGCTACAGCATCGAGAGCCACACCGAGTACCTGAATGGCAAGAACTACCAGGACATCCAGACGCCCCATTCACACCATCCACAGATCAGACACGCCCTTCGCCTGAACAACTTATCCACCGGTTCCCCAACTAGTCTACCGCCCTCCCAAAATTCAGCCCATCAGAGAATCAGATGCCCCCATTCGCTACATCGTATCTAACCGAACCAAAAAGAGATGGGACTTTGAAGAGAAGTTTGGGCTGTGCGTCATGATGGCCACCTCCCACTTGAAGACACTTGGGAATTTGTATCTTGAAAAAACAACACAACACTATGGTAAGAATCAACACCAGTCGTATTTTTACTTGAAGTCTGTGTATCGGCAATTATTTGACATATTTCTTTATATTTTCGACCCAACGCTTGTCCCAAGGGCTGCCTCATGGCTCACAGACCTTGGGAGGGCTATAGAGGGACATATTTAAGACACTTGGAGGCCAATGTCTCTGTTTCTATAGTCAGTATATACGTTTGTGAATATTCACATATGCTCTGGAACGCACTGAAATCAAAGCAGCCGATCAGCACACTGAATGGAACGATCTTGCTTTTCATATTACGGATTATAACTGGACAGAAATCCTCTATTGAACACCAAACACTGGATTAACCAGACAAATGTTGGATTCTTGAGGGTTGCACTTTGCTAGTTCATACGGAGGGCCTAAACTGTAAACAGTGCACAAAAAAGTCAATACAAGGAATACATATATTTCTTAATAAATACTCTTATTTATAATATTATTAGATTATTTGAAAGATTACATGGGTGACACATTCAGGCAGGTCCCTGATCAGTATACAGTTGGATAAATACATGTAGGAGGTAAATATGAAATATGAAAATACAGAACATATATTTTCGTTTTTTGTATTGACTTTCTTTTATTTATTTTCATGTGACTTTTCAAATTCTCTAATAATATTGGATACTCATGATCACTGTGTGTGTTTGTCTAATGACATTGCATTGGTTTCTTTCATGGGGTCAGCCCTACATCAGCCCCTCGGCTGCTCCTGTAGCTTGGCTATTTAAAAATGCCAGGTTGGTCAGATGATTCTCTCTGACCATTCAGTAGCTGCAGGGTTTCCACATCACCTTTGGTTGCCCTCAGCTCATTCGGAACTTTGACGGAGGTGGTACCAAAAAAGTATCAGGTACCAGGTGCCAACTTCAGCCCAATGGAAAACCAAATAAAATGAGTCGAGTCGATTTGAGTTGAGTTGAGCCGAGTTGAGCTGGTACCGTGTAGTGGAAAAGCATGAATAGTCTGACACTGACTCCAGTTATACAAGAAGATAAATTTGATCCTTTATATTCCTATATATCCTTCCAGGAACTATCAGCAGAGCCACGGGTAGTTTTTAACATCTCATTGTCAATAAACACCCGTTTTACTGCTGAGAGCCTGAGAGGAATGCTTAGTCAACTTGGACTGCTAACCACCAGCTAAAAACTATAATTTCATACTTGACATAAATGTTTTAATTTAGCAATGAAGACAATAATTACTGTATTAAAATCATTGAAATAATATAAATGTATTGTTTTTTTGACAACTTTATATGACAAATGACATTCCAATTCCCAACTGATTTGTTTCAGTATGAGTATGGTAATGTATTTTCCTTCTCTGATTCTCTGAGTCTCTTTCCTCCAGTTATGCACAATCCTCAACACGCAACAAGTTGACAATATAGGGAATATGGAAGAAAGAGACGTGCACAGATCCACAATCTGTTTTTGTGTCATGTCCGAATTCCAAAATTCTGGAAGGGTGCCAGTAAAAACAACAGGACGTAATGGTGCAACTAAGCTTTGTGTCTAATGCAATTCCTTAGAGATAGCACATACTGGGAACTGACAAAATAAAAGTCCTAATACAGCGATGGCATATAGGCCTACTCAAGTTCAAGTTCAAGTATTTTATTGTCACTTCACAATTTACACGTGAGTATAAGCAGTGAGTGAAAAACTTTTTGTGCAAAGCGCCCGACAGCCGACAGTAATTATAAAAGAATACAAAATAGAATAGAACTACAAAATAGAACTATAAATAGAAATTCTGTGTAAAATAAGTAAATTAAATCTAAAATGAAATGGAATATA
>PIJE02003511.1:0-16018 GCA_002895965.2 Coryphaenoides rupestris | reverse complement strand
GGCGCTAAATCGTGATAAATCGTGGGGATACTAGTGAGATCCGGTGGAGAGACCACCGGCCTGAGTCTGCTGGACGGTGACAGAGCGGAGCGCAGGCAGTTGGCATGACACGCCACGCTCCACCCCACCACCCGTCCAGTAGACCAGGAGATGTGGGGATCATGTCTCTCCAGCCATGGTCTACCTAGTACTAAAGGCGCTGTGGGGGCGTGCATGACTAAAAAACATAGGGTTTCTATGTGATTTCCCGAAAGAGTGAGTGTGACTGAAACCGTGCGGTGTGTGAACCTACAGAGTGAGCGTCCATCAATAGCTTGGGCCGTGAGGGGAGTGTCGAGGGGAACGAGTGGAATGCCCGCTTGACGGGCCAGGGTGATATCCAGTAGACTCACGTCCGCTCCAGAATCAATGAGGGCGCTGATGGAGAGATTCTCCTTGCCCCAGGAGAGCGTGGCCGGGAACAGGCGGTTTGGAGCTCCCTTGGGCTGGGGCAGGCTGGTAAGACTCACTAAGGCTCTCCCACCTCGTGAGTCTGCACTTTGTGGGCGGGTTGGACAAGCGCGGATGAAATGGCCCGTCCTCCCACAATAAAGGCACCGCCGGTCCCTGGTACGCTCTGGGGAGGAGCGCACCACAACAGAACTTGGCCATTGGATTTATCTACTTGGAGACGCCTTGGGACAGCTCTGTGAAAATCTTGAATTTCTCAGCGAAAAAGGGGGGCCGCATAATCAGGTTAGTGGGTTAGGGCAACGGATCTCCCAAATCCTCAAAATCTCTGAAATGTACATCCAGTGACCCAGATGAACATGTGTATGGCATCTCTAGCCATGTTGAAAGGTCACAAAAAGGGGCATGACCGGCAATACATAGATAGGGTTAAGCCCTAAAACGGTTTAAAGTTCCCCATTTTCAGTGGGATAGAGATAGAAACGTGTGTCTTTAGGCTTGTACACATGGCATGAGGACACATTTTTCAAGCTCAAGGTCAAGTTAAAGTGCATTTTGCTCATAACTTTAAAACAAATGGAATGGACGTGTGATCCTGAGATATGTGTGTTGGATCGGTGGGGTGTAAATCTGGGAATCATTTCAGCTCAAAAACAAGCAAGGTGAGACATCACAAGATGCAGCATGATGCATCTTGATGATGCTTTGTGAGTCACTTCCTGTAGGGCTACAGACTGATGGCAGATGAGATCAAATCTACGTGAATTCCTGTTGGGCTCCAAATGTATCATATTAATAGTTTAATGCCCTGATTCATATAAATGATACATTTTGTTTGTTGTTTTCAGCAATAGATCATTTTCACAGATCGTCAAAAGCAGGGTACAGTAACCGTAGCAGGGTTCCTACTACACGCCAAGGGCTCCTCCAACACACAGAGATGCAGGTAGATGGTGAAAAGTCTGGTTTATTGTCCAATTTTGAGGAAATGATCAAATGAATGAGCAGAGCAGGTGGACTCTCTCTCTCAACCTGTGTTCACAGATTACTCAATGCACCCACCCACCCCAGACTAACTTGGCCAGGTGAGGCTTGTGGACATACGAACAAAATTAAATGAATGGATAGACAAACAGTAAGCGTTGCCAAGCAATCAGATGTCGATCGAAATAAAAGAAATACTCTTATCGGGGGTAAGAAAGTTTAATGCTTTACAAAAAAGTGTAAACATACCCACCAGTGCAATTTATTTTATTATTTTTGGTGGGGGTGGGGTGTTAAGTTTCCCGCCCTCTCTCTCTCTCTCACTCTCTCTCTCTCTCGCTCGCTCTCTCTCTCTCTCTCTCTTTCTGGATGGTAAATTAAAACAGTTTTTAATTTGGGTGAAGAACGAGCAGTAGGCTTCCATATAAACAAGAATATTGTAATAGGGGTTGAAAAATACTACAAATGCTTTGTCATATTTTGTGCAGACATTCTTTGCTTTCTTTTTTATTGTTGGTGGTTTTACTACGTTCCCGTGAAGCTGATAACAATATTTGCCATTTTCCTTGTCAACGCTTTTCAGAACAACATTGCTATCAAAATCTTTTTGCATTTGCTCCATGACTGCAACTGTTGATGATTTTAAAGCATCTCTTTTAATAATATTTTAAAGCAACAAGGAAATGTGTTCATAAATTCAAGTTGAAGTTTATTCTATCAAAGTTGAATTTGTAAACCTGGTCACACCGCAGTGCAAATGAGTGTCATGTTGGGTTTATTCTGCATTCTATATTGTCCCCTTACAAGCAGATGCACAAAACGGGCTCCCTAATGGCATCGAGAAGTTCTGAATGTGTCAGTACAACCAGGAAGGAGACATATATTATTATTAATATGACTATTAGCCGTGCTGCCCTACATTAAAGGAGCAGACAAGGTTGCCTCTGTGTGTAAAGGGTGGGGGACTGGGTCACCTCATAATTGAAGCAAAGATGTTTAGGTGACCCTGGTCAAGTGTTGTGTTTCTCCCTTCTTCATCCTGTTATGCCCTTTTACAGGCAGGCATTCAGAAAGGTGCCATGGCAAGACACACACACACACACACACACACACACACACACACACACACACACACACACACACACACACACAGTGATATTCTTTATTACTTAGTTAAATGGCAGCAGTAGATTCTCATTCTGGAGATAACATTAATTGTTTTGGTTCTTTATTTATTTAGTTTGTTTCTTGTTGTTTCTTATGTTATTATGTGCTTTATCATCATGCAAATTTGGACATATGCATGGATAGAGAAGCTCACTAAAGTAAGAAATGTAAGTTATGTTGTGTGTTATTTTACGTAACTAGTCAATGACTTGCTGCAGTAGCAATGCAATAATTGATGCAATTAGCAGGTCACCTAGTATATATAGGGGTCTAGGACAGTATGCTAGAGACCTAGGGTCTCTATGAGAGGGCCTCATGGCCATCTAAGAAGAGGCAAGTGATTCAAAAACCATAATTAAAAGCTCCTTTGAAACACATTGGCAATGAATGGCATTGCTGTAAATAAATCTAAATTCAAAGGAACTTGTTGTTGTACCCGAAAACAGAAGCCAGTGTGACAAAACCGAAGACGGACTCAGACAAAAAGGTCCCAAGGGTTTTTATTATATTCTCAGGGAACCGTACTGAGTTAGGTATAACGTAGCCTAATATTATTCTCTATATAATATATATATATATATATAAATAATGAATATATAAATATATATAATATATATATATATATAAATAATGAATATATATATATATATATATATAAAAGAAAATAAATATCCAAAAACCAATCTACCAAAACAAAAATACTTAACGAGGGGCTTAGGGAGAGTCAGGGTAGTCCGGTGGTCAGGGGGGTTATGTGGGGGTCCATCCGCGGGGAAAAGGGTATCCAGGGAGGGTATCGTGGAGAGGGTCCGAGGAGGGTAGGGGTCCGTAGGAGGACGAGGGAAACGCTGGAGCGAGGAGCGTGGAGCGAGGAGCGTGGAGCGAGGAGCGTGGAGAGGGTCCGAGGAGGGTAGGGGTGACTGCTGCTGCTTGGGCTCGTAGCTTTGAGACTGCTGAAAGTAGCTTTGAGACTGCTGCTGCTGCTTGGGCACGTAGCTTTGGTGATGGAAGGGACACTGGATCGAGGAGCGTGGAGAACACAGGATCGACGGGGTAACACGGAGACAAGGAATACGTGGGAGCCAGGAAGGAGAACAACGGGGAGCTAGTGACGAGGGGGTAGTACATTCTAGCAACGCTGTATTGTTCATGAAGGGCTTAAGTAGCCGCTGTGTCTTGATTATGATTTGCTACACCTGGTGAGGCGGCATCTTGTTACTGCCGAGCGCGTCTCGCTCGCTCGGGTGTCTCCGGCATGACTCGGGCTGGGATCCCGACTCGCCTGTTGTGACGTGGTACGCTCTGGGGAGGAGCACACCACAACAGGACCCCCCCTCCTACGGGAGACACCGGGCGACCAGTCCCCGATGGCGTTGGGGTTAGCCCGGTAGAAGTCCTTCAGAAGGTCGGGGTCAGTCAGGTAGGATCTCGGAAGCCAACTCCGATCCTCAGGACCATAGCCCACCCACTCCATCAGATACTGGAAACCCCGTCCTTTTCGGCGGATCGCAAGCAGCCGGTCCACGTCCCACACCTTGTCCCCATCGTCCAGGACTCGGGGAGGCGGAGGAACCGGTGCTGGAGGGGCTAGGGGGCTGGAGGCAACTGGTTTGAGTTGGGACACATGGAATACGGGATGGATTTGAGTGAAGTGGGAAGGATGAGACGAACCGCAGAGGGGTTGATGATCCTTTCAATGGTGTACGGACCCACATAACGTGGGGCCAACTTCCGGGAGGAGGTCTGGAGGGGCAGGTCCCGAGCCAGCAGCCATACCTCCTGGCCCGGTTGGTAGGCCGGGGCTGGCACTCTCCGCCGGTTGGCGCCACGCCTGGACCGCTCTGTGGCTTGTAGCATAGCGGTCCGGGCCGTTTTCCACACCCGCTGACACCGGCGGAGATGATCCCTGATGGACGGGACCACCACCTCCAGCTCCTGTTGGGGGAAACAAAGGAGGTTGAAAACCAAGGGAACACTCGAAAGGGGACATACCAGATGCTGAGCTCACCATACTATTCAATGAATACTCGACCCATGGCAGATACTCGCTCCAGGACGCGGGATTGCTGGCCGTCACGCATCACGCCTCCAGCGCTTGGTTGGCCCTCTCCGCCTGCCCATTTGTCTGGGGATGATATCCCGAGGATAGACTGGCTGTGGCCCCAATTCCCTTGCAAATCGCCTGCCATACCTTAGAGGTATACTGGGGACCCCTATCCGAGACTATATCCTGTGGAATACCATGGAGGCGGACCACGTGGGTAACGAGAAGGTCCGCCGTCTCAGCCGCAGAGGGGACTTGGACAGAGCGACGAAGTGGACTGCTTTAGAAAATCGGTCGACCAGGGTGAGTATGGTGTCTTTTCCACGAGACATGGGGAGGCCAGTTACAAAATCCAACGCAATGTGTGACCACAGTCGCCTGGGAATTGGAAGAGGACGTAAGAGCCCGGCTGGTGGCCGATGAGTGGCCTTGCTGCGGGCACAAATGGTGCAGGCGGCTACGAATTCCCTAACGTCTGTCTCCATGGTCGGCCACCAGAAGTGCCTGCGTAGGAAAACCATAGTCCCATGGACGCCAGGGTGACACACGAGTAGGCTGGAGTGACCCCACTCGAGTACCTGAGGCCGTATACTCGCGGCTACAAATAGCCGATGCTGGGGTCCCCCACCTGGATCGGGCTGGTTGAGCTGAGCCTGTCTCACCACTGACTCGATCTCCCAGGTGACAACACCCACCACCCGGGCTGGTGGAATGATGGTGTCCATGGCCTCCGGTGGGTATCAGTCTCTTCTGTAGACAGACGAGAGAGAGCGTCTGCTCTGCCATTTCTGGACCCTGGGCGGTAGGTGAGCGTATAATTGAAACGGCAAAAGAAAAACGCCCAACGCTCCTGCCGGGTTTTGAGTCGTTTGGCCCCCCGCATATATGTTAGGTTTTGGTGGTCAGTCCAAACAATAAATGGCACCGGTGCTCTCTCCAGCCAGTGTCTCCACTCCTCCAGCGCCGCATGAACTGCCAGCAACTCCCGGTTCCCCACATCATAATTTCTCTCGGCGGTGGAGAACCAACGAGAGAAAAAGGCGCATGGATGGATTCTCTGGTCCTCCTCCGATCGCTGGGAGAGGACGGCCCCGATGCCCGTGTCCGAGGCGTCCACCTCCACTATGAATTGCCTGGACAGGTCAGGGTGAGAGAGTACTGGGGCCGTCGTGAATAGCCCTTTTAAGGTGGAGAATGCATTTTCCGCCTCCGGAGTCCAAGAAAAAGACCGGAGAGAGGAAGTAAGCGCCGTGAGAGGCGCCGCCACCCGACTGAACCCTCTAATGAAAATTTGCAAATCCAAGAAAACGCCTGAGTTGAGTCCTGTCAGTGGGCCGCGCCCACTGCTCCACCGCGAGGATTTTCTTTGGGTCAGGACGGATCTTTCCCTTCTCCACCAGGTGTCCCAGGAATTCTACTGAGGCCGTGTGAAAAGCATTTTTCGGCCTTCACAAACAGTCTGTTCTCGAGCAGTCGAACCAGGCGAACATGTTGGTGGTGTTCCTCCTCCGTATTGGAGAACACCAGAATGTCATCAATGTAGACCACAACAAAAATGTTCAACATGTCTCTTAGTATATTGTTTGCCAATGCCTGGAAGACGGCCGGGGCATTTGTTAGGCCAAACGGCATCACGAGATATTCAAAATGTCCCAGATGAGTGTTGAATGCCGTCTTCCACTCATCCCCCTCCCTGATGCGTACCAAGTGATAAGCCCTACGTAGATCTAACTTAGTGAACACCGTGGCGTGAGTGAGTGGCTCGAAAGTGGATGACATAAGGGGAAGTGGATACTTGTTTTTAACTGTGATATCGTTGAGTTGACGATAGTCAATACAGGGCCTCAGATCGCCCTCCTTCTTTGCCACAAAAAAGAAGCCCGCTGCTACCGGAGACGACGAGGGTCTTATGATACCTGAGGCCAAGGACTCAGTGATATAATTACGCATAGCCTCCTTCTCGGGGAAGGAGCTCTATGGCGCAATCATAGGGTCGGTGAGGGGGAAGTGAAAAGGCACTATCTTTGCTAAATACGGGCGCTAAATCGTGATAAATCGTGGGGATACTAGTGAGATCCGTTGGAGAGACCACCGGCATGAGTCTGCTGGACGGTGACAGAGCGGAGCACAGGCAGTTGGCATGACACGCACGCTCCACCCCACCAGCCGTCCAGTCGACCAGGAGATGTGGGGATCATGTCTCTCCAGCCATGGTCTCCCTAGTACTAAAGGCGCTGTGGGGGCGTGCATGACTAAAAAGCATAGGGTTTCTACGTGATTTCCCGAAAGAGTGAGTGTGACTGAAACCGTGCGGTGTGTGAACCTACAGAGTGAGCGTCCATCAATAGCTTGGGCCATGAGGGGAGTGTCGAGGGGAACGAGCAGAATGCCGGCTTGACGGGCCAGGGTGATATCCAGTAGACTCACGTCAGCTCCAGAATCGATGAGGGCGCTTATGGAGAGATTCTCCTTGCCCCAGGAGAGCGTGGCCGGGAACAGGCGGTTTGGAGCTCCCTTGGGCTGGGGCAGGCTGGTAAGACTCACTAAGGCTCTCCCACCTCGTGAGTCTGCACTTTGTGGGCGGGTTGGACAAGCGCGGATGAAATGGCCCGTCCTCCCACAATAAAGGCACCGCCGGTCCCTGGTACGCTCTGGGGAGGAGCGCACCACAACAGAACTTGGCCATTGGATTTATCTACTTGGAGACGCCTTGGGACGGCTCTGTGAAAATCTTGAATTTCTCAGCGAAAAAGGGGGGCCGCATAATCAGGTTAGTGGGTTAGGGCAACGGATCTCCCAAATCCCTAAAAATCTCTGAAATGTAGATCCAGTGACCCAGATGAACATGTGTATGGCATCTCTAGTCATGTTGAATGGTCACAAAAAGAGGCATGACCGGCAATACATAGATAGGGTTAAGCCCTAAAACGGTTTAAAGTTCCCCATTTTCAGTGGGATAGAGATAGAAACGTGTGTCTTTAGGCTTGTACACATGGCATGAGGACACATTTTTCAAGCTCAAGGTCAAGTTAAAGTGCATTTTGCTCATAACTTTAAAACAAATGGGATGGACGTGTGATCCTGAGATATGTGTGTTGGATCGGTGGGGTGTAAATCTGGGAATCATTTCAGCTCAAAAACAAGCAAGGTGAGACATCACAAGATGCAGCATTTGATGATGCTTTGTGAGTCACTTCCTGTAGGGCTACAGACTGATGGCAGATGAGATCAAATCTACGTGAATTCCTGTTGGGCTCCAAATGTATCATATTAATAGTTTAATGCCCTGATTCATATAAATGATACATTTTGTTTGTTGTTTTCAGCAATAGATCATTTTCACAGATCGTCAACAGCAGGGTACAGTAACCGTAGCCAAGGGCTCCTCCAACACACAGAGATGCAGGTAGATGGTGAAAAGTCTGGTTTATTGTCCAATTTTGAGGAAATGATCTCTTGTTCTGTTCACTTGTTTATTGTGCTGTGTGTGTGTGTGTGTGTGTGTGTGTGTGTGTGTGTGTGTGTGTGTGTGTGTGTGTGTGTGTGTGTGTGTGTGTGTGTGTGTGTGTGTGTGTGTGTGTGTGTGTGTGTGTGTGTGTGTGTGTGTGTGTGTGTGTGTGCCAAACACCTACACCACTCACTCACACACCCGTGTCTCCTTCACCCTAATCATGTTGGCCAGAAGGTGAAGAGCACCGAGGTGGATTCACCGCCCCCTAGTGATTTCACATGCAATAACAGAGAACATGACAGTCTCATATCTTACCATTTAGCCACGTATTAGATGTGTTCATCCAAAGCTACTTATACAGTGACGACGAGGTGGAAGTTAGGGGACATCTTGCTCTGTAAGATGCTGCAGGTTACAGCGGGAGGGACTGGAGACTGGGCCAACGTCAGAGGGTAGGACACCATAGAGACCTGCTGGGATCCAAGGGGCTGGAAGGACATTCCAGCTGTGCTGCTAGGAGAACCGACCGAGAGCTGAGCTCTGGAGGATTTACACCGAAGAAACGGGAAGAACCATTGGCTGAACACATGAACATTAACTTAGAGCCACTGAGTTGTTTATTAATGAATCCATTCAGGGACTACATGTAGAATTTTACAGCACAAATCACTTTGCTAGCTCTACTTCTATTTTGTAGTTCTATTTCTATTTTGTATTCTTTTATAATTACTGTCGGCTGTCGGGCGTTTTGCACAAAAGGTTTTTCACTCACTGCTTATACTGTAAATTGTGAAGTGACAATAAAATAAAATACTTGAAACTTTAAATCGCCAGTTTGTGAGCAGGTTGTGGTTGAAGTTAAAACATGAGAGCTTCCCAGACTCTCTCTGTTGGTAGAACAGCTTCTGGGTGATTTCTCTTATATTTGAGTCGGGTCCAAGGTTTAATTTTGACTATAACTAACATTAGTTTCTGATTGTTATTGTCTCAACCCACGGAGCTCAGAATGCACTGATTCTTACATATAGTACCTTTAACAAATACAACAGAATCAACTGTTCATTACATGTACACAACAAACAGAAAGATAAAAATAACAGCAGAAGTTACAAATCATAAACAGGAGTGCACATATCTTTAATAACTGAACAGAACCAATCAATATTAACTTTAAATTATTCACAACATGGACATCATTAGCTTTTTCCACACACTACTCTCATTATGCACATAATAATACATATGATTCTAATCAGGTTCCACGCTAGTCTTATCCAAATAAAAACTGATATCAGAGCCTGTCGGTACAAAATTGTTAATGTCTTAAAATATAAAATATATTGTAGTATAAAAAGGTTTTATTTACCATCAATCAACATTTAACATTTCAAATTAAATCATCAAATTTGCTTGTTAAGACCATGGACGATATTAGTCACTTCCTTCTATGGTTTATCACACGAAACTTTACATAAGCCCAATAAAATGTTGCATTGGGAGTATAGTTCAGTGAATGTATTTAAACCAACAAAAAGTCTTTTGTTTAAACCCTCCAACTTGCCTCCGAAGAGCAGAAACAGCTGCTATTAAAACAACACAATGCAATACATGGACATCCATGGGTCCAAATGCACATCTTCCAAAAGTACATCCAGATAACAACTGGTCATCCCAACAACAAACGTTTCATCAGGAATGTGAAAACACCCGAGACCCAGCCGGCGGGTCCCCCTTCAATGTGACCGCACCGCGAAGTAACACAGCCCTGCCCTACAGCCAAGAGATTCTAAGATTACTTGTTGCTTGTATGTATGTATGTATGTATGTATGTATATATGTATATATGTATATATGTATATATGTATATATGTATGTATGTATGTATGTATGTATATATGTATGTATGTATATATGTATATATGTATGTATGTATGTCAAAGGGGGGGGGGAGTTATAGAGAGTATCTGTGTGATATCTGTGAAGACAAAGACCGTAGGTCTTGGCTCAGGACCAACAAGTGGACAACCCCTGGAGATGGACAGAGACTTGAATGGACAATGATTGAATGATGATGATTTGTGTTCTTACGCTCCTCTTGACGTAAATACCCCCAATACATTTTCTAATGCTCTACAAAGTGTGTGTGTGCATGTGTGTGTCTACAACCGACACAGAGACACTGAGGAATCTTCACTCCGTAACCCAAACCCAGGGAGGAGGTCCTCCTGGGTGAATGTGCACTGGAAGGTGAGGATGTGTGTCAGTGTGTCTGAGGAGCCTCCTACATGTGGGGACACTCTGTAGAAGGACAGAGTGCCAGCAGGCCGGTCCACATACACTCCTACTCTGTTGGAGTGAGGGGGGTCGAAATGTATGTTTCTATGTATACCGTTGTGCCGGAAAGAGTAAACACCATCATAACACTGAAGACCCCAGGACTTGTTATCTCCAAGGCTGCTATCATCACCCTTTAATACCCATGCGACTCTTCTGTATGTCACTCCTATATTAACCCATCCTTCCAACTCTACCTCCCAGTAACAGTGGCCAGTCAGACTCTCTCTACACAACACCTGGTACTGGTCCTCAAACCTTTCTGGGTGATCAGGACATGACTGCTGCTCTCTAACCCGCGTCACCTTTCTGTTGTCCTCAGACAGAGAGAGTTCTCTGTGGGCTGTGTTTGGGTTCAGTGTGACTCCACAGGCATCTGACGGGAGAACAAGACATGATTAGGCTGCTAAAGCACACAGAAATAAACTGAAGAGGTAGTCCATCAAATATGAGTCATTTATATAACGAAGTGATGTGTGTTAGTATGTCTTCATTCACAAACATATACACACACACACACATAATTATGATTCATCATTCACCTGATTTTTATGGTGTTATGTCTAATGTGTTAATATAATATAATCGATTATAGTAATAATATGAATTTAAATATGTTATATATATCACATATAGACCCAATAAAAACAAATAGACCCAATAAAAACAACAGCAAATATTAGCAATAACCATAAAACTGTAGTTTTCTTTTAATAGAATATAGTATACACACATAATTACTTTTATTCTTAATATTAGGATCACGATTATTATAATATTTACATTTACATTTAGGGCATTTGGCAGACGCTTTTATCCAAAGCGACTTACAAAGAGTACATTTGTTGAAGGAGAGGCAGCAATATATCACTGTGGTACCTGAAGATAAGAATAGAGCTGTTTTCGAGCATTCCTATTTACGTATAGAACGAGTTTTCATAATTGCCAAGTTGCCTGCATAAGTAGCTGGGCAGGCATGCAATTCTAAGCATGATACAACATCTGAGAACGAACAACAATGCTAAGTGCCATTAATAAGTGTTAAGACATATAAACACGCAGGTTAGTGCTTAGGGGGGTTATGTAGAGTCCAGGTGAACTCTGAACAGGTGGGTCTTGAGTCTCTTGCGGAAGCTGGCGAGCGACTCGGCCGTCCTGACATGAGCCGGGAGCTCATTCCACCACTGCGGAGCCAGAACCGTGAAGAGTTGGGACTTGGAAGAGCGATGTTTGGCTGTTTTTAGTGAAGGCGGTACCATCGTTTGGCAGAAGTTGCCCGAGCGGAGTGCTCGGGTTGGGGCGTAGGGTCGGACTAATGTTGGAGGTAGGTAGGGGCGGTTCCGTTGACAGCCATGAAAGTCAGTACCAGTGTCTTGAATCGAATGCGAGCGATTACCGGGAGCCAGTGGAGGTTGTGGAAGAGGGGGGTTTACATGGGAGAATTTAGGTAGGTTGAACACGAGGCGTGCTGCTGCGTTCTGGATGCGTTGTAAGGCTTGATTGTTGAAGGCGGGGGAGTCCAGCCAGGAGAGAGTTGCAGTAGTCGAGACGAGTGATAACGAGCGCTTGGACCAGGATCTGCGCTGCTTCACGTGTGAGGAAGGGACGGATCTTTGCGGATGTTGTAGAGAGCAATTCTACAAGATCGGGCCACAGAGGTAATGTTTGCCGTTGCAGGACAGCTGGTCATCCAGTACCACGCCAAGGTTCCTTGCCGTGGGTGCAGGGGAGACTTCGATGTCCTCGATGGTGACAAGTAGGTCCATCTGAGGGCAGTCTTTACCCGATGATGACTCATCAGAATAACAGTACTTAATCAACTCATAATACATATCAATATAGAAATAATAATACTGAGAGTATTTATTGGGATTTTGATGGTTAACAATATTTAGAAATGTAAGGTACATGATGTCCACACTGGGGGGAAACAAAGAGAGATGTTGTCTCTAAACATGGAAACATTCATATTCATCATCTGCTGCATCATCACTTTGTACACAACATGAGTTACAGCTGCGTTTTGAAGACACTCCATCTAGCGGCTGCTTGGATCCTTGTAGGAGACATTGTCCCTGAGTGCTGAGCTGTCCTCTCCATACCTGAGAGTGTCCAGTCTCCAGCGTGGATCCTCCAGTCCAGCAGAGAGCAGCGTAACTCCTGAGTCTCCTGGGTGATTGTAGCTCAGGTCCAGCTCTCTCAGATGGGAGGGGTTGGAGCTCAGAGCTGAGGCCAGAGAAGCACAGCCTTCCTGTGTGACCAGACAGCCAGACAAGCTACACACACACACACACACACACACACACACACACACACACACACACACACACACACACACACACACACACACACACACACACACACACACACACACACACACACACACACACACACACACACACACACACACACCTGGGTGACTTATTTCTTATCTGCTAAATGTCTTCTGATATTGAGCCTGGTGGTGTAAGTGTTTGGACATTGGGTAAATTGAGTAAAGAGTTACCAGCATACATTGTGGACTCCCCAGTCCAGCAGAGAGCAGCTTCACTCCTGAGTCCTGCAGATCATTGGTACTCAGGTCCAGCTCTCTGAGACTAGAGGAGTTGGAGCTGAGAACTGAGGCCAGAGCTTCACAGCATCTCTCTGACAGATGACAGTCATCCAGCCTTCACACAAAATATCAGGAACATGTCAGAAATTGTGAGTAAAACATCTCAGTCTTTACGACCATTATGAATAAAAAATGTAAGTAAGGGTGTTGTACGTAAGATGTAATTGCCATTGAGTAAAGCTGACCTGAGAGTTTCCAGTGTACAGCGTGGACTCCCCAGTCCAGCAGAGAGCAGCTTCACTCCTGAGTCCTGCAGATCATTAGTACTCCAGCTCTCTGAGACTAGAGGATTTGGAGCTGAGAACTGAGGCCAGAGCTCCACAGCATCTCTCTGACAGATGACAGCCATTCAGCCTTCACACAAAATAAACAGGAAATAAAAGTGATTAATCGTGATTAAATGGTTAACTTTTAAAACCCCTTACTACCATTATAAATAAGAAATATAAGTTAAGGGTGCTGTAGGTAAGATGTAGACCTGACAGCCATGATTCATTCATTAAAGAAAAAAACTGCTCCTTTTGCTGTAAAGACTGGAAGTAGTGTGGATATTTGATTCTTTGGTTATTTGTATTTATTCTGTTGCACATTCCACTGTGCATCGATTTTTCATTTCACTGCCTATCCTGTATGTGACGATTAAAGTTCTTGAATCTTGAATTATTATTATTACATTCGCCAGCCATTAGTGTGTGAACTGCTCTGTGAGAATTTCTGTTTCTGCCTGACTGTGCCTGACTCTGTATGAGACCATTTCGATGTTAGATTGTTCTCAGCTCATATGTTGGTGTATATTGTATATTATTATAACATATATTCTCATGTGGTTTATTGTGTTTTGTGGAGTGTAATACATGTTATAAGTGCCAATACAGAAATGTCTTCAATATTAGTATAACATTTATATTCTCATATTATGTATATTGTGTTGTGTGTATTGCTACTTGTTATTAGTGAACCTACAGAGATGTTTTCTATATAGTCATAACTTTTATATCTTTGTATGTATATTATATAGTGTGTATTGTAATAAATGTTATTAGTGAACCTACAGAGATGTTTTGGAGGCTTTGACCACCGGCAGCAGCCTCAGAACACCCTCCTCTGAAGCAGGGTATTTCTTCATGTCAAACACGTCCAGATCCTCTTCTGATGACAGTAAGATGAAGGCCAGAGCTGAGCACTGAGCAGGGGAGAGACTTCTCTGGAGAGACTTCCTGATGTCAGGTACTGTTGGATCTCCTCCACTAGAGAACGGTCGTTCAGCTCATTCAGACAGTGGAACAGATTGATGCTTCTCTCTGGAGAGAGATCTCCACTTATCTTCTCCTTGATGTAACTGACTGTTTCCTGATTGGTCTGTGAGCTACTTCCTGTCTGTCCCAGCAGACCTCCTAGGAGAATCTGATTAGGTCTCCAGAGAGAGGCCCAGGAGGGAAGCGAGGAACAAGTCCCAGGTGTCCGTTCTGACTCTGTAAGGCCTTGTCCCACAGCACTCTGGTGGAGTGGAGGCAGTCTTCCCTCAGATTGTGGTTGTTCTTGTGAGAGCAGGTTGACACCAGTGTTGATGAAGGACAGAAAGACATAAAGGGCAGCCAGAAACTCCTGGATGCTCAGATGGACGAAGCAGAACACCTTGTCCCTGGTAAGCCCACACTCCTCTTTAAAGATCTGGGTGAACACTCCTGAGTACACTGAAGGCTGCTCTGATATCGATGCCACACTCTGCCAGGTCTGCCTCGTAAGAAGATCAGGTTTGCCTTTCTCCAGCTGGTTCAAAAGCCCAGTTTTTCCCAGAGAAACAATGAATCTCCCTGCTCTCTGAGCTCCAGTGTGGATCTGTTTCAGCTCTCCCATGTAACTGTCCTGTTCCCCCTGTATGGACTGAACCCAACAGGAAGACTGGGAGTTGAACACATGATGGTGGAGGCCCATATTCTTGATGTGGGGAGATGATCTTGCTGGCCCCTCCTCGGATGTTTTTGAAGAGGTTCTCCAGAACTGTAGCACCGATCCAACAGAAGACTGGGATGTGACACATGATGTGGAGGCTTCGTTGATTTTCTTGATGTGGGAGATGATTTTGCTGGCCAGCGTCTCATCTTCTGAATCTCTTCCTGAAAGTACTCCTCCTTCTGTGGGTCGGTTGAACCCTCTCACCTCTGTCACCATGCCCAACACACTCAGCAGGATCTGATTGGGCTGCCGCAGGGCGTGTGGTTATCCAGATGCGAGCGGAGGGGAGCAGGTCCCTTGATGAGGTTTGTCAGCAGCACGTCCACCGAGGTGGACTCTGTGACATCAGTCAAGATCTGGTTGTTCTGGAAGTCCAGAGGAAGTCGACCACTCATCCAGACCATCCAAGATGAAGACAACTTGGAACCGGTCGTATCTGCAAGGATTCCTGCTTCTTTGGTTTCAATAAAAGAAGTGATGAAGAAGTTCCACCAAGCTAAACTCTCTCCCTTCAGTAAAATTCAGGTCTCTGAAATGTGAAGGGAAATGTGAAGTGTATGTCCTGGTTGGCTTTGCCTTCAGCCCAGTCCAGAGTGAACTTGTGTGTTAAGATGGTTTTACCAATGCCGGCCCACTTCCCAGTTGTAAATCTGTTGTTCTAATTCGTGGATTCTTCTTGTACAGTAAGGGTTTAAAGACTGTCCTTTCAATTTGAAATTGGTTTGGTTTCCTCCATGGCTGGTTTCCTGGAAACATGTTTCCAATGAGTCTGACCTCATGTTCCTTGTTTGACCTCTCCACTGCCTCTCCTGTGATGTAGAGCCTCTGTGTAGAATAGGGTGTTCAAAAATTCCCGAATCCTGACCCTTTTTAAATCCTGGGATTCCATAGAAACCGGAAGTGCCTTTTAATACTAAATTTAATGCTAGGCCTATATAAATAAGTGCAACAGAACAACGGTATTTTTATCGAATACAAATGGTTTTCATTTCCTTGAAGAACATGGCAGCAAATTCTG
>PIJE02003510.1:31235-33735 GCA_002895965.2 Coryphaenoides rupestris | reverse complement strand
ACTCCCGCTGTCACGCTCCACTCGACTCGTAAACGGGACCTTTCCCAACAGCCCTGAGGAACTACTCAGCAGCTCTTGGGTGTGTGTGTGTGTGTGTGTGTGTATGTGTATAGGTGTGTGTGTACTTGTGCATGTGTGTGTGTGTGTGTGTGTCTACAACCGATGTCATAGACCATCCCCTGTACCTTCTCCATAGACACCCCCCCCCCCTCCCTGTACTGGGGCCATAGACCACCTTCCTCTGTACCTTCCCCATAGACCACCCCCCTCTGAACCGGGGTCATAGACCACCCTCTGTACCGGAGCGATAAACCATCCTCTGAACCGGGGTCATAGACCACCCTCTGTACCTTCCCCATAGACCGCCATCTGTACTGGTGTCTTAGACCACCCTCTGTACCTTCCCCATAGACCGCCATCTGTACTGGTGTCTTAGACCACCCTCTGTACCTTCCCCATAGACCACCCTCTGTACCAGAGCCATAGACCACCCCCTCTGTACTGGCGTCATAGACATGACTAATAGAATCATGTTCTTTTCCCTCTTTTGTCAACACATCACTGGTGGGCGGGACCTAGGCGCTTGACGGACAGCTCCAGTGACTAATACTATCTTAATATCCGGGGCCCTGCAAAGGCCTGGACAGTGATGTATCACCCACACACAAAGAGCGCCAATAGATGCACATGCACACACACTCACAGACAGACACACACACACACACACACACACACACACACATGCGGTTTTTTTTCTGCCAACACACACAGACTTGCGCTTAAACACACACACAAACACGCACATATATATATGCATGGTCACGCATCACACACACACACACACACACATACCGTGTAGTCGTGGGAGCAGTGGAACTTTACAAAGGCAACACCTACACAAAAACACACGCACGCACACACACACACGCACACACACACAAAGAAGCCGAGGAATGGATCCATCACGAATGTGCCGTCCCTCACACCTCGAGGAGGTGCCGGGGAAGATGGATGACGCTCTCTCTGTGACAGTGTGTTATCTTTGTGTCAGGTGTCCGCTGAAAAATCCCCAAACGACAAGCTCAGACAGTGGCCACTAATAACCCTGGCCCCGCCCCCCTCTTGGCACAGCCGGGCCACACTATTGGTCAACGTCAGTAAGGGGGGGGGGGGGGCGCTTAAATATCCGTACCCAGTCTGTCTGTCTCCTCTCTCTCATGCTCATAGTGGGAGTGGGAGTGTTTCTTGGCACGTAATTGACGGGAAATGACGTCACGCTTGTACATCACCAGGTCACATGACGACGCCATTGTGGAAGCCGTAATTACGCTAATAGGTGTGTAGTAATATAGGCAGTAATTGGGGGGGGGTTTTGTCTTTTTTTGTACTTAATCGTGAAATTATCATTGTCATTGTGGGGCGAGATTGTTGGGTTTGGAACGGCCTCAGTGTTTCTCATGCAAGACGTGGCAAAACGAAATTCTCATTGGCCTAGGTTACGGCATATTTGCGTTGATTTTATGAGGATTTAACAAGTCTCTCGAGTCCTCTCAACAGGGCGGAGGAACTGCAACAACAACAAATCCCGTAACGCATTCTTATATCTGGTATACAAGCCGTGTGGTGGTGGTGATAATATAATAATAATGATCTTTTTTGTGTGTGACATTATGACACGTTACATGATAATCGTCATTCCACTACCACCACCACCACCGCCGTGGTTTCCTGTTCCTGTTTACGTGAGCGGATAAACTCGACTCTCAGTGCTCATAACTTGAGATTTGTCGCCGAAATTCATAAGCGCGCTTTTATGACGATGATGCATTCGACCTACGGCGTCCAGCGTGGGCGAGACACACTGTAATAATATATCCTCGTAGTAGTAATAATAATAATAATAATGATGATCATGATTTCTGGCTGGTTTCAGGTGATTTCAACAGTTATTTAGTAGCAGGTAGTAAGTAAGGGACCGGTATTCCCGCCCCCCCAACATGCAGGCTCACTCAGCGGGGGGTGCGAATTATTTGTGTCGGTCCCTAAGTGCTCCGTACGGGCAGTAATTCAGACGCCCGAGGGGGGGGGGGGCCTTCTACGCCAGCGCCAGCCGTGCATTAGTCACGATATACGTCTGTGCTGCAGTATACACATACACACACACACACACACACACACACATACACGCTTATATATACCGTACATGTTGCTATGCTCCTCATAACCTAAATAGCATCTCAATTAGGAGAGGGTATGCTGTAAATTACGACGAGGGGCCGAATCTTGGAGGGGTCGACGTGGAGCACTGTGTTTGTTGAAGGGGGTCCCATCGTAGTCCCATCTGCAAGGCATTAAGCCCCCCCCCTCCCCCCCCCTCCCACCCCCCCCACCCCCCCTTGTGTGTGTGTGTCTCTGTGTGTTTGTGTGTGTGTGTGTGTGTGTGTGTGTGTGTGTGTGTTGTGTGTGTGTGTTTGGACTGATTTGACCCACAAGCCAGCTC
>PIJE02003510.1:0-5000 GCA_002895965.2 Coryphaenoides rupestris | reverse complement strand
CCCCTTTCTCCTCTCTCTCTCTTTCTCCTCGCTTTCTCTCTCTCCTCTCTTCCCTCTTCTCTCTCCTGTCCTCCCCCACCTCTCCCCCCCATCCCTCTCCTCTCCTCCTCCTCCTCTCTCCTCTTCCTCTCTCTCTCTCCTGCATTCCTCATCTCCTCCCTCTCTCCTCTTCTCCCTCTTCTCCTCTCCTCCCTCTCCTCTCGATATCCTCGTCCCATCTCCTCTCTCCCTCTCCTTCTCCTCTCTCCTCTCTTCTCTTCTCTCTCTGCTCCTTCTCTTCTCCTTTGTCCCTCTTCCATCTCCCCTCTCTCTCTCCTTTCTCTTCCTCCTCTCCTCTCTCTAACTCCTCTCTCCTCTCTCTCCTCTCCTCTCTCCCTCTCTGCCTCGTCCTCCCTCTCCTCTCCCTCTCTTCCTCTCCCTCCTCACTCTTCTCCCTCTTCTCTCCCCTTTCTCCTCCTGCTCTCCTCTCTCCTCTCCCTCTCCCCTCTGCTCCTCTCTCTCCTTCCTCTCTCCTCTCTCCTCCCTCTGGCGTAGCAATCTAATCATGTAAACAGTATGGTAATGCAATAGACATGTATCATAATGGTGTACCTGTGTGTGTGTGATTTTTTGTGGTGTCGTGTTGTGTGGGTGCGTGTGTGATGTGTGAGTGTGGAATTGTGTGAATGCTATCTGTCAGCAGCTTCTGGCAGGAGATTGTGGTGGCTCCGAGCTGGGGGTAGACGGCGATATGGGGGTTAAGTTGTGGTCAATGGCATGGTCATGCGAAGTGTAGAGGGCACCTATCGAGCTGCTCCGCTCATCTCTCTCCTCTCTCTCTCTCTCTCTCATTCATCTCTCTCTCACTCTCTTCCGCCCTCATGGCACACTCTGGTTACCATATAGGGTGACAGAGATAAGCCTCCTGGAACCCCATACACACACGCACCCCAAACACCTGACGCAATGCATGAAACAAACGACTGCACCGGTGCATACGCTCCCCAACCACAACACCCAACGACACGAACATGCCAACCACCACACAATGTCACACTAGCAACGCACACCAACACACACACATTCACAGCCACACAGACAGCAACTGACGACACACGACAATACACCACCACACACAGCACACATAGGCACACAGTAGCATACGCTTACACACTAGAGCATAGCGGCACACACACACACACACACAATGCGACAACACACAAGCATGTGCAGCACACAACACAATCGCAAAGCACATCACACTTGATCACACCATCGCGCACAACACACACAGCACCACATATAGGCACTAGCACAGGTAGGCATGACGACGTCACAACACAATCGACAAGGCGTACCACGGGCACGAACACCACACACACACACAACACACACAACCACACACACACACGGCAACACACGACGTATGCACTACACATGCACACCACACTACATCACTGCACACACACACTGATCACCACACACGCCACAACACTCACCACCAAGCAGCATCTGTGCAATTTTTACGGTTTCTTATACTTATACTTCCTCCCGCCTGAGCGTGGTGGTGGAGCGGTGATGGTGTGGAGGAGGTGGGGGGTGTGTGAGTGAGGTGGTGATTGGTAGGGTGGGGGATGGTGTGGGACGGGTGGGTATGTAAGGTAGCACATGCGTACTGATAAAAGGACCGATGGAGCGGAAGAGGGCTGGCATCCCTGCACGACTCCGGCAGATCGCTCAGCTCCGGTCTCGCTGAGCACATCGGGCGCTCCGCAGCCAGCGTAACGAGCCAGCAACGCGGGGCGGACGTCGCTTGAGGGCGAGCGATTAGTAGGACCTCAGCGCGTACACCCGCGATCCGGCTCAGCGCTAACACCACCAGCTACACGGGCTCAGCGACTATAGCTCAGCCGGCTAACACCCCCGCCACAACGCAGATGGGGCCGACCACCAACGGGGCTCACGATCGTCTCTTTACTCTGCGGGATTTAGAAATTCTCCTGGCCTTTGTGTTATTGATCTGTTAAAAAGTGTTTGTTTGTGTGTGTGTGTGGATGTAGTGTGTGAGTGGTGTTGTGTGGGACGGGGAGGGTCGGGGGGCGGTCTTTGATATGGTTCCACTCTAGAGACCTGTTCCCCTTCCAGATATAAAAAAAAAAAATGTATAATTACAAGCCCCCGTCAGCGGTAGAACGATGCGGCAATTTTAGCCCACGCTGATATACGCCTTGCGGTTCATTTAGACCACCTGTCAGAAGCCCAGTTTCGCACGCCGTCTACAAAGGCGCGGAACATAATAATAAATAATAATGATATCTGTCTGTCTGCTCATGTGGGAGTAGCCTGGGCCGGTCGCCAGCTAGGAGGATGAGAGAGGAGAGAAGAGAGAGAGAGAGAGAGAGAGAGATGAGAGAGATAGACGAGAAGAGAGAGAAGAGGCAGGCTATACTATAATGTGTAGGTGTAGGCGAAGGAGACACAGTGATGTGGGTTCCACAGAGACCGAGACATACACAGCAAGACACACACGTGCACACGCTCACGTATACACACACACACACACACACACACACACACACACGCATCCAGTGCATACAGTGCATACACACACACACACACACACACACACACACACACACACGACACATACACACGACAAACGAACTTCACCGGACGCTTGCACTCACATACTGCATAGGAGCACAGACAGACACACAGACACAGACACACACAACGCTATCTCTGTTTGCAGTCATATCGCTCTGAAATGGCTCCTTGTCACCTTGTTGATGCGGAGAGAGGTGGATGGGAGGTAGAGGAGAGAGAGAGAGTGAGAGAGGAGAGAGAGAGAGAGAGACAGAGACAGAGAGAGAGAGAGTTGACCTCTGGTCTCACTAAAGCCTCCTCGGTAAGTGAGGGGGTGCGGTGGTGAACTAAGTGACCTGAATCGTTTCCCAAGGAGACCCCCCCCCACCCCGCACACACACGACACACACATCACATACACACACCACTACACACACCACACACCACACACCACCACACACACACACAACCACACAAATTACGTAACACATTTCATATAGCCTACACACACGCACACAGACACACACACACACACACACATACACACACACAGACACACAAACACACCACACTATACACAGACCACACACACAGACACACACACACACACAAATGACAGTAAACACATTCATTATAGCCTACACACAAGACACACACAACAGACACAGGACACACACAGACCACACACACACACACACGTGCACCACACACACCCAACACGCACACCACACACACACCACCAACACAGACCCACACACACCACACACAAATGAACGTAAATTCATATAGCCACCACACCACACACACAGACACACACACACTACGCCCACACAACACACAACACTGCCTTCCACATGCTTTACGGGGTCCAAGGATCCATTTGCCGGCCACCGCAACAACACAACAGCCTAGCCCCGCTGACCCCGGCGGGGCCCGGCCAATGTTGGGAGGTGAAAGGTCAAAAGGGCAGTCCTCCCACTGTCTGTCTGTGTGTAGTGTGTGTGTGTGGTGTGTGTGTGTGTGTTGTGTGTGTTTAGGATGACAAACTGCCGCTCTATGGCCTCAGCTCACCCTCGGAATTCTGCTCGCCCGTCACACGAGGCTTTCCGGAGAAACGTTGTTCGTAGTAAAGAGACAAGTCAACAAGTTTATGTTTGGTTTCGAGCTATTTGTGGTTAGTTTCTCTTGCAAGCGTTTTTCACGTTACCGTCATCCGAATTCTGAACTGTTTGTCCGTTCAAAGTCCACCGAACTTTGACCCCTTCCTGCCAGCAGTATTGCCTTTGTATATGAATAGATATAAATATATATATACTGTATGTATAGAAACATTTGTCCAATTGCACCAGCGGCCAAAGTTTTCTCCCAAAACAATCTTTTTCCGAATCCCTGCAAACTACCTCATCATCAACCTTAATGGCGTGACTATATAAGCGGCTACGACCTCCAGCAGTCCGCTGGACACATAACTCCTGGTAACTGATTGAACCTGCTCCCTACAGGGCACACACAACACGCACACACACACACACACACACAACACACACCACACGCACACACACCGCACACCGCACACACGCACACCACACACACACACACACACGCACACACACTCACACCACACACACACACACACGCACACGCACACGCACACACACACAACACACACACACACACACATGCACACACGCACACACACACACACGCAACACACACACACACACACACACACACATAGAAAACATACACCCATTACACACACACACGCACACACACACACGCACATCACCCACGCACACACACACACGGCACACACACATGCACCCACACACAAAACACACACACGCACACACACATACACCAACACACCCACACACACACACACACACACGCACACACACACACACACACACACACCACACACACACACACACACATAGAACACACACCCATACACACACAACACCACACACACCAACACACACACACACACAACACTCCACCACACCAGTCAACAACCATCACCACTCCCCCCGCCCCCGTGGATCTTGCCTCTAATAGGCCTGCCTGCTTTTCAAACTCTAAGACCCCCCTTCCACACCACACACACACACACACACACACACACACCACACACATTACACACGCCACAACACACACACAACACACACACACACACAACACAACACGTACACACACATACGTACACACACACACACACACACACACACACAGAGCAGCAGCAGCAGCCGGACATCTGCGGTGTTTCGGGTTACGCGGCGCTAGCGTGACGCGCAGGTAACAATAGCGGCTCGCGTGAGCTAGCTCCCCACTTCCTGTCTGGCGCGGCGGTCGCTGCCATAATTCGCTAGGACAACAGCGCGGCGCTAAGCCCTCATCAAATAGCACGCTTACCTCTTCTTTTATTGCATTCG
>PIJE02003509.1:0-26938 GCA_002895965.2 Coryphaenoides rupestris | reverse complement strand
AGTCTAATGATGAAGAGAGCAGAAGTAAGACAGGGCCAAGAAGGAGGAGAAGGAGAAGGAGAAGGAGAAAGCACAGAGAAGAAGAAAAGATAAGAAGGAAGCATCTGGGATTCCTCTGAGGGCTCAGCGAGGCACCACATGTGACATTTTAGGGTCAAGCAGAATGAATTTTCAGCTTTTACGTCCCCGGAACCGACGAGCTAGTGGCTTCCTTTGATTAAAGAAGCGGCGAAAGGTGGTTCACTGGGTTTAAGTTGATTGAGTTCACCTCTTTCCTCCAGGGCCGGTGAGGGCAGGTTTAATAAAAAAGAAATGTTTCCCGGCACTATCCACTCGCCCCACAAACCCACCCCCCCTTGATGTGCCCACACCCAAAAACACCTCGCGAGGGCACCGGGACGGTTTTGGGATGTAAATTTAACGGGCCGGACCGCGGGCCCGGAGCGCCGGGCCGGGGAGACGTGATTGATTCGAGGACGCCAAGGCGACATCAAGGGGGGGGCGGGAGAAACAGGATGTTGAGGTAGAAGCAGCGTCGTCCCCCCCCCGGCGCAGGCGGCCCCACCATCCCACTCTACTTTATACCGGCGCCCCTATCACGACCGGCACCGGGTTCCTATATCTAGACCGCGGGTACCCACGAGTCGGGAAATGGCTAATAGTTTCCAGCCTCGGTGTTGGGTTTCTATAGAAGGTTTCTTCTGTGTTTTGCCTTTGTTGTTTGTGTGTGGACTGATTTATTGTGGTTTCCTTCACAAGACAAAACCCTCTGGCACGCTTGGAAGCCCATATTACACCCTTTCGAAGGAAGCGCGACTAAGCACAAAAACTCGGCTGGCAAAGGGGAACAGAGGTGAAAGCTTGAGGGCTGTTTTTTTCCTGAGGGAGCGCTATTCTTGGTCCTTGAAAGCACGGCGGCGGTTTCCGTTTCATTTCGGTGAGGAGGGGGTTGCTTTGGGCCATCACATAAAAAGTCCCTGCTTTGTAATGGTAAGAATTGAGATGAGGAGAGAAGAGAGGAGAGGTTGAGGGATTGAAAGAAGTAAGAGAAGAAGGAGAAAGTTGAGAGAGAAGAGGGAGAGAGAGGAGAAGAGAGCAGTAGAGCCACACGCAGAGATTCACAACCTCCGAACGGCTAACACACAATCGGGTGAGCACTCACACGTTTCCCCCGCCGACCCCACCCGCCCACCCCGTACACGCTGTGTCCCCTCTTCTCTTGTTGCTTTAAAAGCAAGGTGTCCGGCACCCCGCTACCGCCCACCCCTCCAGGAGGGCAGCCCCCGCAACCGAACGGAGAGAAAAAGGATGTGACCGGCATGACTCCTCTGGAAGAGAAAACAAGGCAGAGGACGAAGCAGGACACCACCTGCAACCAAAACTTTCAGACACCACCAGAATAACGAGAGCAAAGAAGAGAGAGAGGGGGGGTGAAGAGGGGAGGAGAGAGAGAGAGAGAGAGAGAGAGAAGAGAGAAGAGAAGAGAGAGAGAGGGGGGGGGTGAGAGGGGAGGAGAGAGAGAGAGAAGAGAGAGAGAGAGAGAGAGCGAAGAGAGAGAGAGAGAAGAGAGAGAGAGAGAGAGAGGGAATTAAACTAAAGCATGAAGCAGAATAGCCCAGGTTACAACCTTTTCTCCAAGTTGTGAGGAGAGAAGCTTTGTTGAAGAAAGAGTAGAGAGGGGCAGCCCCGCACGCAGAGTGACGGGAGGGAAGGAAGGCACGCGCGAGAAAGGCGCAGGATAAGAGAGAGATGCGAACAGGAGATGGAGGAGAGGAGAGATGGAGGGAGAAAAGCAAGGGCGACCGTCAACGACGGCAGGTGACAAGGCGGCCGGTGTTCGGGACGTTACGGGGACAGGGGGCTTTGGGACGGAGGGCTGTTAAGGCGCCCATTCTCACCGGCTACCGCACCCCGAGCAGGCAGGCAGTTTCCTGAAAAGGCAGCCGGGACCGGGGGGGCTCCTTTGGCCGATATCGAGAGCGCGCACTACCCGCACCCCCGCACGAGGCCGGGGGGACGGGAATACGGCTCCGCCGGCGGCAGGAGACGGGGGGGGAAGGGGGGTGCCTCGCACGACCTAAGGTGTCACCCGACTTCGCCCTGGGCCTCACTGGACGGTCCTGGAGACTTAGGGGGACGAAAGGCTGCTCGGTGAGCCCTCGACAACCCCAACGCGGAGAAAGAAAGGACCCCGGAGGCCGCCTTTTGGTTCGATGATTGCCAGAACCGGACTTCAGACAGGCGCGTTAGCCCGGGAGGAACCCGGGGGCCCGCCAAGGTGCGTTTCGAAATGTCGATGAACAATGTGTCCTGCAAATCAATATATTAAGTTCTCGCAGCTAGCTGCGTTTCCCCTTCATCGACGCACGGCCGAGTGGGATCCATCCGCTTAAAGAAGTGTAAATGTTTGTTTTTGTTTTTTTTGCGGGTTGGTACGTCCCGTTCCACAACAAGTGGGGTTTTTTGCCCGAGGCCCAAGAAAACCAGCGGGCGCCACGGCTGCGACGCCGGATACCAGCGAGAGCCGGAAGCCGATCGTCCTAAGGTTAATCTAGAGTCACCAAAACAGCGCCGGGGGCCAACCACCGCGCAGCAACCTCCGCCGCGGGTTTTTTAGGTCCTGATAAATGCAACGGCAATTATTCCCCCGGAGGTCAGCCGCTCGTTTGCATGTATTAGCGTTCTGGGAATTGCCACGAGTTATCCCAAGTATAGCGGGTAGCGATCAAAGGAAATCATTAACTGATATTAAATGAGCCATTCGCAGTTTCCACTTTTTTCCCACCGTGTGGAAATTGATTACATGCCATGGCCTTAAACTTTGAGATCAAAGCAATATGCTCTGGCAGGATCAACCCAGGGGATGGCCCTCTTCGACGTCCCGACTGGGGGAAGGAAAATTCGGGGCCGCACTCTAACAAACGCTCACCACCGGCCCCCGTGCTCTTTCCATTGGCCCCCTCTCGCCGAGACTTTATACCGTGCGGGGGAACCCCCCTTGTTGCGCTTCGGCGCATGGCGTCGTGGCGAGGCGGCTGTCCCCGCGATCTCTCGTCGTCCGACCCTACGTGGGGGGGTACACCTCCGTCGAAAGCTAAGCACTGGCACTCTAGTGGGGTGGCGACCAGGCGGCTTCGAACTTGTCAAACTCGAAACCATACGGGTAGTTTGACTACCGAAAACAAGCGCAACCCGGGGTCGTACCCCTTTTTCATTTGGGGGGTTTGAAAGAAAACACTGTCGGTACAAAGCTGACCACGGCCCCGTCCCGGAAGATTCGTCGACCTGACCCCTCAAGGTTTACGCCGCCGGGCGAACTCTCCAAAACCGTTGGCCAACTCTCGGAAATAGGACAACTTAGACAGTACGGGGCGTACTTCGGTCTACTCGCGAGGTGCGCACGACCACCGACAGGAGGCGGAGTGCGACTGGTTTTGGGCACGCAAGTGTGAGGTCACCAGTCCGTGTGGGTATTAAACTAAAGCCACAGTCCAAGCCCTCCACGTGACAACGCGCCACTTTGTCCTCCTTCAGCTCAGAGATCAATCTCAACTCTGAACCCATAACTAAAGGTAACGTAAGGTTATTTTTTTTCGATGCACGCCCGTTTTAGGGTGTTTGTAACGAAATGGTAAATGATAACAGAGCCTTGGTGCTATTTTCATTACTAAACCGGGAACCCATGGTGGTCTGTGACGAAGAAAAAAATCCAAACCCCATGGGTGGTATAAACCGAATACCCATGTGGTATAAAAACCGACCATGGTGGTATAAACTCGAACCCATGGTGGTATGAAGACGAGAGCTTTTCTAAAATATTGCAGAGTCTTTTAACCCCATGGTGGGTAAATGGAAAGGACTCTGAAAATATTTGGGCTTTTGCAGATTCTCCAGGGGCCCACCGGGACGCCCTAGCTCAACGAGTTTCCCGGGTGAGGGTGGCAGATCAAAAGTTTGGGACACTATCTGTGGGCACACGCCCTCCTAAACCACACCTTCCAGGGGCCAGCCAGGGAAACTTCCCATAGGGCCCACCGGACGCCCTTAGCTTGTAAACGATGTCCCGGGGAGGGTGCATCAAAAGTGGGACACTAATCCTGTGGGCAACACGCCCCCTCTTAAACACGACTCCCAGGGGGCCAGCAGGGGAAATTCCAGGGCCCCACCGGGACGCCTAGCTTCAACGAGTTTCCGGGAAAAGGTGATCAAAGTGGATACACTATCTGTGGGCCACACGCTCCCTCTATAACACGACCTCGCAGGGGGCCCCAGCAGGGACTGTCCAGGGCCACCCTGGGACGCACTAGCTCAACGAGCCCGGGAGGTGCAATCAAAAGTGGGACACTATCTGTGGGCACACGCCCCTCTAAACACGACCCCTCCAGGGCCAGTCAGGAATTTCCTCCCCAGGCCCACCTGGGACCCTGTAGCTCAACGTAGTCCCGGAGGGTTGCCATTCAAGTGGGACACGTATCTGTGGGGCACACGCCCCCTCCCTAAACCGAACCTTCCAGGGCCAGCAAGGACTTTTCCAGGGCCCACCTGGGACGCCTAGCTCAAGCGAGTCTCGGGGGGTGCTAATCAAAAGTGGGACATCTATCTGTGGGCACACGCCTCTAAACAACGACCCCCTCCAGGGGCCCAGCCCAGGGACTTCCAGAGGGCCCCGGGACGCCCTAGCTCAACGATCCCGGGAGGGTGGCATCAAAAGTGGGGAACACTATCTGTGGGGCCTACACGCCCTCGTAAACACGACCCCTCCAGGGCAGCAGGGACTCTCGCAGGGCACCGGACGGCCTAGCCTCAACGGATTCTCGGGAAAGGTGCATCAAAAGTGGGACATCTATCGTTGGGCACACGCCGCTCTAAATACGACTTCCACGGGCAGCAAGGGGAACTTCCAGGGGCCACCGGGTACGCCTGAGCTCAGATCGAGGTCCGGAGGGTGGGGCATTCAAAGTGGGAACACTTTATCTGTGGTGGCCCCACACGCCCCTCCGTAGAACACGAAGCCTCCAAGGGGCTTCAGCCAGGGACCTTCCAGGGCCACCGGTACAAAAATAACAACAACATAAGAACAAAAACAATAGAATAATACATGTACAGTGTATAAGCCTAATAGAATAACAATAAAAGTAAGATACATTTAATAATTAAATTAACTAGAATAGAAAAGTTGCCAATGGTATTGGAAAGTAATATTGCACATGAAATTGTGAATATTGCACGTGAATACATGCTTTATTGCTTCATTAACAACTATACCACTAGACTACCAGACAGAAATAAATAACCCAAAAAAAGGGAGTAAAAGAAAAAGGGAATACAAATCAATAGCTTGCATTTCAATATACAGTACTGTATGTCTGACCTAATTAACTCCAGCTCCACCGAGCGCCCCAACTCAGGCGATCTCTGCGGCCACCCCGGAGCGGGCCGACGCAGACACGGGGCCTTCAGACACGCCTTGTTGGTGCACGGCGGCGATGCACCGATCATCGAGAGTTTGCCGGTCAAGCGGTATGACCTGCAGCTCGCCCTGGTGTAAGAAGATTAAGCAGAACAGAAGGGGAGGGGGGGGGGGAGAGGAGGTGGGGTTGGTCGCTTGAGCCCAACGCGTCTGGACAGCGGCGTTTGTTAATCACATGTTTGGGCAGACGCCGGTGGACATTCCTATCACCAGCCCCACACCCCCCACCCCCCCCCCCCCCCCCCCCCCCCCCCTCCGTGCGGGAGAACGCCCTTGAGTGCACACGCCATCCTTGGATTAGCGACGGGAGAACGCACAGGTAGACAGACGTATATCTGCTCAGACATGTCAGTCACACACACACAGACACACACACACACACACACACACACACACACACACAGACACACACACAGACACACACACACACACGTATGTGCAGAAGACACACAGAGGCGTGGAATACCAATCGAACATCGAACAAGACGTTTCGCTTCGACCCCGAGAGCAGAGTTGCAGTTTTCTTCACATTGTTTACTTTCATTCGTTCCTTTGGGTGTTTATGACGCTCCCTGCATTATTCAATCTCCTTGTAAATGTATGTTATTTTGCTTGCTTTTGTTGTGTGTGTGTGTGTGTGTGTGTGTGTGTGTGTGTGTGTCCGTGTGTAATGTTGGTGTGTGTGTGGTCTCAGGGCCTCCTAACTCCTCGCTCCGCTGGGTATATTTACACATTCCAGACATCTGAATAATGAAGGGACGGGAACACGGAAACATAAAGACGTATCGCTGTCTAGTTTGCGGTGTACTACTACGCCCGTGTGCAAAGTTGTACTCTTTGTACTTTTTGAGCAAGTACACATTATTATTTCTTCTTCTTCTTCTTCTTCTTCTCACAATCCAGACTTTAGATCAATCAGAATCAGAATCATAAATCAGAACCAGCTTTATTGCTTCAGTTTTAGTTTTTACGTTCTTAAGGAATGTGACGGCAAGCGAGCTCAGATCTTTCTTTCGCTTCATATTTGTTTTCCGACCAATCGTGTCACTGGAGGCGGGGTCTGTCAGCGCTTAATTGGCCATTAACGAACACACAAACACACAAACACAACTCATCCAGCAGTAGTGAACTGTACTAAACTTTCTGTAAAGGTTTCAAATCAACACCTTGTAGACGAGTGGCCAGTGTAGAAATACACTTTAATTTAAAATCCCCTTCTGAAAGATTCATCTACTGACCCAGTAGCGGCTTATCACACATTTTTTGACCATTTTTGTCTATTTATTATTTTAAAAGGTGGTTTTGATTCAATCAGTGCTCATTTAAGTGTTTTTTTCACAATTGAAAAGTGTGGTGATGTTTGATATTTTTCAAAGGCAGCCGAATTTGAGAGAATCCACATCAAATTATGAATATAAAATTACCGTATTAATTTGACATAAAGACATCATGAAAGTCTGCTTTTATTATGATAAAGAAGAGACGAAGGACAACATATTGCATGACCGTGACTCACACACGACGCAGAGAACGGAATGCCATTCAGGCGTTCCGCGACATTCCGAAGTGTGTTTCTGTAGGATTGGCGGATCGGGGGGGGGATGGGGGCGAGAGAGGCGAACGGAAAGATGAATGAATCGGGGGAAGATGCTTTGGAATCGCTCGCAGTTCACCCATGAATGGGCCTGCCTGTTCGCCCCCCTATCCCGGCGTTTGGTGTAGGATGGTGGCACATTACTCCCCCCTCCCCCCTCCTCCCTTCTCCCCCCTATTCCCCCATTGCCATGGTGACCTTTAAGGTGTAGGAGGAGGGAGACAAGGTGATGTGTGTCCCGTGCAGAATAATTACACTGACTGTGGAGGAGATGAGTGTGTGTGTGCATGTGCGTGTGTGTGTGTGTGTGTGTATGTGTGTGTGTGCGCATGTGTGTGTGCACATGTGTGTGTGTGTGTGTGTGTGTGTGTGTGTGTGCATGTGTGTGTGTGTGTGTGCATGTGTGTGCGTGCATGTGTGTGTGTGTGTGCGTGTGTGTGTATGTGTGTCTGTGTGTGCTTGTGTGTGTGTGTGTGTGTGTCCGTGTGTGTGTTGGGGGTTATAAATGTGTTTGTGTGTGTGTGTTCTCTCTTCTTAAAAGCCAAATGACAGAGAGAGACACAGAGTGACAGCCCGCACGTTTGATACCCAACATCTGCCCCCTCCAGCTCGTCAATAGACATCAATTGGCTGCTCCCCTGTGTGTATGCGTGTGTGTGTGCTGACATGATGTAGAGACGCTGTCGCACACACACGATCCAGAAGCTTCTATTCCCAGGTGCAGTGGTCCGTTCCTCAGTCGTCTGGACAGAGTTCCCTCCCTCCAGCTCCTTGTATCTCCTCACACAGTTCAGTCCAGTCCCACAGTCCAGTCCAGTCCAGTCTAGTCCAGTCCAGTCTAGTCCAGTCCCACCGTCCAGTCCAGTCCAGTCCAGTCCCACCGTCCAGTCCAGTCCAGTCCAGTTCCACTGTCCAGTCCTGTCCAGTCCAGTTCCACCGTCCAGTCCATTCCAGTCTAGTCTAGTCCAGTCTAGTCCAGTTCAGCTTCACCGTCCAGTCCAGTCCAGTCCCACCTGTCCAGTCCAGTCTAGTCCAGTCCAGTCTAGTCCAGTCTAGTCTAGTCCAGTCCAGTCCCACCGTCCAGTCCATTCCAGTCTCGTCCAGTCTAGTCCCACTGACCAGTCCAGTCCAGTCCCACCGTCCAGTGCGTGCGTGTGTGTGCGTCTGCATGTGTGCGTGTGTGTGTGTTTGTGTGCATGCGTGTGTGTGTGTGCGCGCGCATGTGTGTGTGTGTGTGTGTGTGTGTGTAGAAGGTTCTGAAGGCTCCTGTGGTCCAGTGGGGCCGCAGCTCTCCGCTGGTCACCGGGTGACATCTCTGAGATGACCGCTGCTCCACCAAGATTAGCATAACATTACCATAACGTTAGCATCTCGTTAACATATTGATTTTTATATTGGCCTCCTCAGGCCTGCTTATTGCCTCTGTGGGTCTGCATTTGTGCTGTGTGTGTGTGTACAGTATGTGTGTGTGTGTGTACAGTATGTGTGTGTGTGTGTGTCTGCGTCTGTGTGTGTGTGTGTGTGTGTGTGTGTGTACAGTATGTGTGTGTGTGTGTGTGTGTGTGTACAGTATGTGTGTGTGTGTGTCTGCGTCTGTGTGTGTGTCTGTGTGTGTGTGTGTGTGTGTGTGCGTCTGTATGTATGTGTGTGTGTGCGTCTGTGTGTGTGTGTGCATCTGTATGTATGTGTGTGTGTGTGTGTGTGCGTCTGTGTGTGTGTGTGCGTCTGTATGTATGTGCGTCTGTGTGCTGTGTGTGTGTGTGTGTGTGTGTGTGCGTCTGTGTGTGCGTATGTGTGTGTGTGTGTGTGTGTGTGTGTGTGTGTGTGTGCCTCTGTGTGGTGTGTGTGTGTGTGTGTGTGATGTGTGTGTGTGAGGACAGAGTGTTCCAGTGTGTCTCCAGCAGCAGCAGCAGGCTCTGTGTGGCGTCAGAGCAGAGCGGAGCCTGCAGCGAGGTGTCAATTATGGATTAGCTCTGTGAGAGTCGGGCTTGTACCGCAATCAATCTGTGTGTGTGTGTGTGTGTGCACGCGCGTGTGTGTGCGCGTGTTTGTGTGTGTGTGTGTGTGTGTGTGTTTTATGTGTGTGTGTGTGTGTGTGTGTTTTTATGTGTGTGTGTGTGTGTGTGTGTGTGTGTATAGATTGAAGAAATCTGTTTTTGTGTATGTGTGCATTTATGGCGCTCATACACATCCGTCAATGTGACTTGTCTGCATATGTGTGTCTGTGTGTGTGTGTGTGTGTGTGTGTGTGTGTGTGTGTGTGTGTGTGTGTGTGTGTGTGTGTGTGTGTGTGTGTGTGTGACCATATGGCGAATGGGTTCCTGGAATGCATCACTGACTGGACCGTACTCTTGGTGATATGCAGGGGAAATGTTACAGCGTGATTCCTCTCTGCTTTATATAGCCTCACCCCCTCCCCCGCCCCCAGCACCTCCCTATCTCCTCCTCCTCCCCCTCCTCCTCTTCCTCCTCTTTTCTCCTACGCACCCTCCTCCTCCTCATCCACTTCTCTCCTCCTCCCCTCCTCCTCCTCTTCTCTCCTCCTCCTCCTCATCCTCTACCTCCTCCTCCTCCTCCTCCTTCTTCTCCTCCTCCTCCCCTGCCCACAGAACCTCCCTATCTCCTCCTCCTCCCTCTCCACCTCCTCCTCCTCCACCTCTTCCTCCTCCCCATCTCCTCATCCCCTCCTCCTTATCCTCCACCTCCACCTTCTCCTCCTCCCCCACCTCCTCCTCTTCTCCTCCTCCTCCACCTCCTCCTCCTCTAGCTCCACTAGAGATGGGGACAAGGGGTGGGCGTGGTTCGAGTGTGGGTGCGGTTTGTGTATGGGCGTGGTTTATGTGTGGGCGTGGCTTGCGTGAGTGGGTGCCTGTCTGTGTGACGTGGGTCTCTTCACCGACAGGTCAAAATAATAAACGAAATAATAAACAGCGTGTTAGTGGGCTACATCTCCGTCTCGTAGCGTCGCAGGTTCGATTCCCGCCTGCGATCTCGTGCTGCGTGACGTCATCCCCGCTCTCTTCCATCCCACAAACCTTTCTCTCACCACTCTCCTTCCCATTAAGGCATAATATATATATATTTAAAAACAGAACTAAAATATCTAAAGAGCTCACAGCCTTGCTTAAGGATGTTTATGTGTGTGTGTGTGTGTGTGTGTGTGTGTGTGTGTGTGTGTGTGTGTGTGTGTGTGTGTGTGTGTGTGTGTGTGTTTATTGCCCCGCCCATAAGCCTTTGCGAAAAGAGGAATACTCTGACCCTCAAATGACCATCTGCCCCACCTCCACCCACCCTTCCCAACCTCCTTCCCCACCTCCTCCACCTCCATCTCCTCCACCTCCTCCACCTCCACCTCCTCCACCTCCTCCACCTCCATCTCCTTCACCTCCTCCTCCTCCACCTCCTCCTCCACCTCCTCCTCCTCCTCCTAATCTGCTATGGATCAGAGGGACCCCCCTCTCCGCTGGCCGTAGTGAGGGCGGGAGATTGGAATTCCTCTCTGATTGATTGTCCGTCGTATTGACTGGCTGATGACAAATTACCTCCGATACACACACTGACACTGACACACACACGCCATGTGGCACGTGTGTGTGTGTGTGTCTGTGTCCATGTGTGTGTGTGTGTCGGTGTCTGTGTGTATGTGTGTGTGTGTGTGTGTGTGTGTGTGTGTGTGTGTGTATATACATGTCTGCTCATGTGTGTGTGTGTGCGTGTGTATGTGTGTATGTGTGTGTGTGTGGGGGGGGGCGGGGCAGGGTTGGTTATGTCAGGCTCCTGTGTGAGTGTGTATACATTTGCATGTGTGTGTGTGTGTGTGTGTGTACATGTATATCCTTGTGTCTATGCATCGGATTACACACACACACACACACACTTGTGCAGATTTGTGTGTGTGTGTGTGTGTGTGTGTGTGTATGTGTGTGTGTCAGTGGCCTGTGTGAGATAGAGTCCCTGGCCACGCCACCCCATGAGCGAGGCGCTACTCGTGTTGTGCTAGAAGTGTCCACATCCCCATTCAGCGCAACATCCCCCCCCCCCCCCCCCCCCCCTTCAGCTCCCGGTCCTGCAGACCCCTGGGGAGAGCTCAGCTGCAAATGTGCTCCTTGACTCCTCCTCCTCCTCCTTGTCGTGTAACAGCGACAGATAATGACCCGAGTGAGAGATCAGATCTATCGTGTTCTGTCGCCTCCATTCAGCTCCTATTGACTCCTTTTCCCTTCGCTTCCCTCCCCCAACCTTCCCCACTCCGTGTCGTCTATTGAAACCTCTGCATGTCAATCAAACATCTCTCTTGCTCCGCCGCCGTCTCATGTTGCCTGATGTGCACGACCGCTAGCTCCGCCTCCACGATGTGATGTTTCTCGATGTGCGGCGATGTGTTCTCCAAGTGTAGAAACGTTAAAACACGAGCTCTAACTCTTCTTGTTTTGTTTTCTTCTCTCTATGCTTGGTCCCGCCACCTCCCAATCTGGCCACGCCCCCCGCCCCCCCCCCACAGCTGATCCAGCGGCTGCGCATGTGTGAGCGGGACAGCAACGGCACTGCCGCCGCCGCCGCCACCACACTGGGACTGGAGCTCCTCCGCTGGCGGCGAGCGCAGTGTGCGGAGGGGCGGGGCGACTGGAAGCACCGCCCACCTCCCCAGTCCTCCCCGCCTCTGCCGCCCCCTCTACCCCCCGTGCCCCCCGCCCTCGCACTGCTCTGGACCAATAGGAAGGGCTCCTCGTGATGACGGGCGGCTGAGGCTTTGCGGAGGAACTCGTTTCTCTCTCTCTCTCCTCCTTCTGTTTTTTTCTTAAACGACTCGAACGCAACACATTGACCCGCTGAGGTCGGAAAGCTCGACCTGGACCAAGAACCGGACCAAGAAGAACCCTCGCCCAGGACTAGGACCAGGACCAGGGAGCCAGGTCCTCCTCCAGACGTCCACCCACATCCCAGGCACCCACCCCCAGGCCACGCCCACGCTGCCCCAAAGAAAATCCCATCGCTCACAAGAGTGTGTGTGTGTGTGTGTCTGTGTGTGTGTGTGTGTCTGTGTGTGTGTCTGTGTGTGTGTGTGTGTATGTATGGGAGGTAGGGTGGGGAGGTGGGTGCGGTGGGGGCGGGGAGGAGGAGGAGGGTGGCGGGGGGTGGGGGGGGAGGGGGTTGCTTCTGCCGTTGAGTAATGATCAGTGTGTAGCTAGCAAGCCATGCTACTCACATACTAAACACACCGGCCTGTCCTGGGCTTGCTCTCGCGCAACCGTTTTCCGCCGAATACATCCTGCGTGTTCTCAGCGTGATCGACGCACGGCGCACAGTAAGACACGGCTAAAGCTAGCGTGTAGCTTCTCACCAAACAGAACATACAACATGCATACCACACGGCACTTTTGACAATAACGACACGCTTGTCAATGGATCGATAGCGGCCTACAAGGCTAGGCCCATCGGACCCGCGCTACAAAAGATGATTTGAAGACGAACTCACTTGTCTCAATGAAGGTACTGTGTGTAAGAAAATCTGAAATGTATTCTCATTACTGCCGCCCCTTTGGCCGGTAAGTGAACTGCAGCCTGCTGGAGCTGCAAGTGCATTCAGAGCTCCGTGGGTTGAGAGACAATAACAATCAGAAACTAATGTTAGTCCTCATCATAAATAAACAATGTACAAATTAAAAAGAACACATTTTTGCCATTAATCTACGCTTAGACGTCACTTCCTTAAAATGGAAATCATCCCAGAGGATCCTCTAAGTTCTATCACAACCTGTTAATTTACTGGCAATTTAAATTAGTTTCTGCATGTTACAAAAATCCTACGCATAGTACCTTCAAACACAAACAAACAAAGTGTAACCGTGATGATAAAAGCGTCACTTGTTGTTGTCGTTGACACCTAATGGGTGTCATATTTCCGGTGTTTATCCCAGGCCAGGGGTGGCGCTCACCACAATAGACTGTCCCTACGTCCTGCAATACGTCCATACGTCTGCTCTCTGCCCTGGCCCCTCCCCAGTAGCCCCACCAACCTCCTCTCCCTGACCCCACCCCCATCCACCCCCACAACCGCCCTCCTAATGGGCAAGACCGGCTTTACGGGTGTGTCTCCGTGGCAACAGCCCTATAAATAGAACCCACTATTGTTCTTGTTTTAACTTAAGAATGACCTACGAGCAGGTCGCAGGTCACAGGTTACCGGATGGCCACCAAGACAAACAATAATAATAATAATTATTATTATTATTATATAATCTATGATGGTGTAATGTACAAAAAAAAGATTTGAAAGACTTGTCTCTGGGTTTGTTGCAATGACCGTGGGGCTGAAACTGAACTGAAGATGTCTATTTTATAATGTGAATATCTTTTTTAGAATGATTGTCTATTGATATAAAAAAAAAACTCTCGATTGATCTATTTAAAAAGTTTTTTCTTCCCCTTCTTCTTTTTGTTTTTGTTTCCTCTGTTGACTCCCGTGGGCTCGTCCGTCATTGTTCTGTTGTTACAGTGTGGTGGCAGGACAGGTGTGCTGGGTGCTGGGTGCTGGGTGGGTGTTATGTTGCACAATGTGGATGTGGCTTTGATCTCTGAAGATTGTGTGTGTGGCTGAAAATTGGCAGCGTTGCAAAGTATCAGTAGCCACGTGGCTATTGATCGTGGCTCCTGCTCGTACCGATCGGACTGACCGAACAGACATCGGGACTTTTGCTCGGCGCCCGGTCCGAGCAATCAAACGTTTTTGGGGACAACAACAGAAACAAGAGTGAGGAGGGCGTGGAAGGAAAATGGAAAAACAAGTTGCAGAGGAAAACCAGTAAACCACACAGACCACATAGACCAGGACAGTGACTGTGTGGCTGACGATGGTATTATTATTATTCTCCAATTTCCTATTATTTGTTTCGCACACATCGAACGGGGAAACATTTGTCCGACTGCATCTGAGGAATGAGCCCGAGTCTGCGATCTACGATGACGACTATGTGTGTGTGTGTGTGTGTCTACAGTATAAGAGTTGCGTATGCCCGTTCTTTTACCAATCTTTAATCTCCAAGGTTCTACCGATGATTTCCATTTCCAAGTTAGACCTCTGAGTGCTTTGTACGTAGGACTGCATGGATTGGAGGAAGTTGCGATGCAAAAAAATATAAATATATATATACTAAGAAAACCCGGATGCGGATAGAAACCAATAGTAAGCTAGTGTGTCATAACCATGCTGATATAACGACCATGACTTTCCTGTTTGTTCCCTGCGGTGATCCTCTGGAGAAAATACGGCAGAGAATCAGGGTTCTGGTGGCGGTGTGTTGCTGCTACGGTTTGCTTGTGGATGTTGTCGTTTCTGTGCGGTCAAACCAATAGTAGGAGAGTTTTAAGAGTTTTATACATATATATATATATATATACAGTGTTTGAAAAGAACTGTAAAAGAAAATTGATAAAAAAGAAATATAAGAAGACGAGGACCTCAGATGGTTTCACAGTTCCCCGCATGTCGGTTAGCGCTCTTTACGAAGCTGCTGATGTTGGTGACAACGACGCCGTGCGGGGAGAAAAGGATTCTACTTCCCCTTCTTCTCCTCCTTCTTCTTCTTCTTCTTCTTCTTCTTCTTCACACTTCTCACTGTGACTCACGGCACTGTACACTCACTGCCAACCCCCCGACCCCCCCCCCCCCCCCACCTACCTTCCTGCACCTCACATCCAACATCCAGCCCACCCACCGAACCATGTCCCCCCCCTCGTCCCACAAATACAGTCCCCCTACAGACGTGAGACCGAGACCCCGGTGGCTCGACGGAGGACAGCCTCTGATAAACACCGGACGGAGAACCGAGCAGACACTAAGGTGTGCAAAGCTTCTGTTTCTCGGGGCCCCCCCATCCACCACCCACCACCTCCTCCTCCACCACCCCTCCTCCTCCACCACCTCCTCCTCCTCCTCCACCACCTCCTCCTCCACTCCAGAATCAGCCCTCTGTCTGCTTAAGGTTTTGGTTTTAGTTGTATTTATTTCCATTCAAACTCCATGTAAACTTCGTCTGGGAGAAGCGCCTCAAATACGGGCTCTCTCTCTCTCTGTTGTTCATAATTGTGTTTTTTTATTTTGGATTATTTAATTTATTATTATTATTATTATTTCTTTTTTGTACATAACATGCAGTATATTTTACCTTTGGAAAAAAACGTACGTGATTGTGAAATGAAAAAAAACAAACCAAGTATGTACGGTATGTATGTATGTGTTGTTTCTTAAATATTCTCTTCCCAATGTTTTATAAATAAACACGTGTACAGCAATAAAGCACCATTGTTTCAGTGCCGTCGTTGTCGGTGTCCGTGTTCTGGTTCGTGAGGACGTGTGTACGAGACGCACGGACCCTGCGGTTGACCCACGTGACCCCATCTATAACCGAATTGAACTTCTGCCCTGGAAAGTGTCAGTCAAAGCAATAGAGAACTTAAGTCCCTCCCTCCTTTTCCGATGGACCAACAGTGGGAGAATATCACAACATGAAAATATATACTATATACTCAATATACTCAACGGCGAGAGACAAATCGTCTTTTGATCTCCTTTAGAATGTGGTCTGGCAGGTGCAAATCTAATTAAAAGTAACTAGAATTGAGTGTGTGAAGAGAATGTCTTTCAGAATGTCTCCCGGGGGTTGGGGTTGGTGGGGTTGTGCCCAGGTGCACAACCCCACCAACCTGTTCCACCCCCCGCTGTCATCTTGACATCTGCACAGAGGCGCAGAGCTCTAGCCTCCAGCCAGTAGTTAGATCGTTAGAGTGAGACTTTTTAATGGTTTTATGAATGGACGTCAAAGAGCTAATTGATGCGAATCCCCCAGATTGCGTGTGTGGGCTTCATAATGTGGTGGATTAGACGTGAAGACCTCTGTAGACCACGCCTGCACCGGCAGGCACGACGTCGCTGCTCAATCGGACGGCATTCCTCGCTATGCCAGCACTCGCACACTCGACACACTCAACTACATCTGAATGCTTTCACATTTATCGTTCGCTGGAGTCAGAGGACATCACACGGCCTGGAACTCTTCATCACTTGATCCATGATTCAATCCGGTGTGTGTGTATGTGTATGTGTGCATGTAGACCTATATGTGTGTGTGTGTGTGCACATGTGTGTGTATATATGTGTGTGTGTGTGTGTATATCAGCATGTGTGTGTGTGTGTGTGTGTGTGTATATCAGCACGTGTGTGTGTGTGTGTGTGTGTTACGGCCCGCTAGGCGGGGCCTTGTATTTAGTTTCCCTTTTGGTGTGTTTTCTGTTTCTTTGTTTCCTGCTTAATTGCTTTCACAGGTGTATGTTATGAAGCAATTAAGCCGGTCCTTGGCTATAAGAGTGCAGCTGCCCCTCCTCTCATGGCAGGCAGCATTGTGGCAGACCTGCGGCATCAGACCTGCGGCATCAGACCTGCCTGGAAACGATGGCCGGGTGACGTGTGGCTTAACAGAGGGCTGGTCAGCTCGTTGTTGGACCCGTTGTTGGATTAGTTGTTGGGCCGCTGGAATTACTGGAATAAATGCGTTTGTACCTTCTGACTCCTTCGTTTCCCCCCCTTATTTACAGGCGGCTCGAAGGCAGGTGTGTGTGCGTGTGCGTGTGTGTGTGTGTGTGTGTGTGTGTGTGTGTGTGTGCGCACACGTGTATGCATGCGTGTGCAGCAGTAACACTAACTAGCATGTTGCCCGGAGCTGATTAGGAACTCTAAAGAAGTCTATTTGCATAGAAGCAGACGGACGCGCGTGTTCACATGGTTTGCATATTGAGCGCCGTGGCCGCAGTGTGGATGAGCGTTACAACCTGTCGTGTTTTTACAGCGTGGGGGGGACGGGGGTGGGGGGGGGGGGGGGGTGTGATGCTCTTCTGGCTCAGGTTATCTGGGGTAACCTGATTACCTGGACAGGTGCTCGGCTGCCAGCTCTGCTTGTGTCAGACCAGCTCTCCATCTCAGGACCCCCGAGGTCCCAGAGCACACTATGGTCTCAGACTGCGATAAGAGATATTGGATTATGGCTTCGATAACTACAAGTTAGAAATGTTAGTCTATTTAAAATGTTTGGTCTACCTGGGATTGATGTAATATTGGAAGCGCAAAATAATTCAGTGTTTTTAATGACAATTCATCAACCTTTATGAACCTATGATAATGCAGACAGGTCAACACAACTAAAACTACTATGAATAGTATTATATATTACATTTTACGCCCCCAAAGCACACAGGAATTGTGCACATTTTGGTTCAAAACTGTCACGTTTGCCAGAAGATAAATAGAATCAGTTTAAAGTTCGTTTTAACCGAGCAATGCACCCGTTAGTGTGACGGTAGCGAGGCTGTATTCTCTCGCTCGCTTCAAATATGGGACGATTTCTAAGTCTGACGTTCGGACGCAAATTACAAAACGTTGTTTAGCGTCCGTCCTGACACGGCCGCGTGCCTGCATTGAGCTTCACAGGTCGGTTTATTCACAAGGATTTGGGGGTTGAACCTAACTCCCAGAGAGGAGGGATGTGTGTGTGTGTGTGTGTGTGTGCACTGCCAGTCAGCGCCAACAACACACACGCACACAGCAAACACACACATGCATACGCACATACTGTATATACACATACACATACACACACAAACACACACACACACACACACACTAAGCACATACACAACACACACACACACACACACACACACACACACACCAAACACAGACATGCAAACACACCAAACACACACACACACACACACACACACACACCAAACACACACACCCAGACATGCATACACACACAAACTCACACACCAAACACACACACACATACACACACAGAGAGACACACACACACACACATGTGCCCAACACACACACACACACACACACACACAGACCCAACGTGAGTCACTCTCCGGCGTGACTCACTCTACTTCATCATGCAAATCACGGATGGTGTAAATTAGAGGAACGTTCCCTCCTGCCTCCGGGACTCTGACTCGCCGGCCCTCCGACTCGCTGGGGGAGTCCTTGTAAACGGTCGCCTTCAAAGAAGCTAATGACTAATGCAGGGCCAGGTGGTTCACCTCCGGGATCACAGACCTCGCAGTCAGGAGGTGGGAGGAGGGGTGGCTGGAGCAGATGTGTGTTGATGTTGTTGTTGTTTTTTCTCTTGTTGTTGTTGTGGTAGAAATTCAGCAGTCCTACTGTGTTACAGCAGAACTTCTGATCCAGCAGTCCTACTGTGTTACAGCAGAACCTCTGATCCAGCAGTCCTACTGTGTTACAGCAGAACTTCTGATCCAGCAGTCCTACTGTGTTACAGCAGAACTTCTGATCCAAGCAGTCCTATCTGTGGTTACAGCAGAACTGTCTGATCCAGCAGTCCTACTGTGTTACAGCAGACTTCTGATCCAAGGCGGTCCTACTGTGTTAACAGCAGATGCTTCTGCCCTCCAGCAGTCCTACTGTGTTACAGCAGAACTCTGATCCAGCAGTCCTACTGTGTTACAGCAGATCTTCTGATCCAGCGGTCCTACTGTGTTACATGCAGATTCTTCTGATCGCAAGCCAGTCGCTACTTGTTACAGCAGATCTTCTGACCCAGCATGTCCTCAACTGTGCTACAGCAGATCTTCTGACCAGCAGTCCTACTGTGTTACAGCAGAACTTCTGATCCAGCAGTCCTACTGTGTTACAGCAGATCTTCTGATCCAGCAGTCCTACTGTGTTACAGCAGATCTTCTGATCCAGCAGTGCCTACTGTGTTTACAGGAAGATCCTCTGATCCAGCCAAGTCCTACTGTGTTACAGCAGATCTTCGATCCAGCGGTCCTACTGTGTTACAGGCAGTAACTTCTGCTCCATTCAGTGCCTACTGATGTTACAGCAGAACTTCTGACCCGGCAGTCCTACTGTGTTACAGCCCAGAATCTTTGACCCAGCCAGTCCTACTGTGTTACAGCAGAACGTCTTGGGGGAGATGGTGCAGAAACTGTATTAGAAACTGAAAGGGGTGGGTTTACGTTTCCTGGTCTGCCATCAGACTTTAGATTATTAATGTTAAATCTAATTTGTGAGAGTATTGTTGCAGTTCTGGTTCTCATTCTGGTTATGGCTATGGTTCTAGTTCTGTTTATGTCTATGGCTCTTATTCTGGTTCTGGTTCTGATTCTTGTTATGGTTCTGATTCTTGTTCTTGTTCTGGTTTTGGTTCTGATTCTGGTTCTGGTTGTATGCCAGAGTGTCGGGTAAGACCGTAGTAACTGGAAGAACTGGAAGAGGCCTCCAGGGACCTCAGGCAGTGCAGGGTAAACACGCTCCGAGGCGCACGGCAAAAATCAATAAAGCTCTTCTTTTATTTCACGCTTCTCTCTCTTTCATGACCATTATACACCGAGGACACGTACACACACATGTACTCACACACACATACACACACACACACACACACACACACCACACACACACACATAGAGGATACACGCACAAGTATAAAAAGTGTGTATCAATCTACCCTTGGTTCCGCATCCGTAACAAAGGCACCTGACATGCAGCATATTACTTGGAGGTGAGACAGGTGGTCGGGTGGTGAGACAGGTGATCAGGTGGTCAGGTGATCAGGTGGTGAGACAGGTGGTCAGGTGATGGAGCCTTTGAAAGTGTGGCACCTTCCCTGTGGAACGCCCTTCCGCTGGACCTTAAGATCTGCGGTCTCTGTTGACACTTTTAAAAAGCAGCTAAAGACTCATCTGTTCAGACTGGCCTTTGTCTGTATTTCTGTGTTTTACTCTTGTGCAGCACTTTGTGACTTTGCTCTGTGAAAGGTGCTACATAAATATGTTTTACTTACTTACTAACTAAAACTACACAGCCAGGTAAAGTAGAGAATCCTGCATAGTGTAGCTTTAAGATCTAGACAGATGGTGGATGATTGATTGATTGATTGATTGATTGATTGATTGATTGATTAAAGGATTTTTTTTATTAATCATACAAAGGACATTTGGGGTCCATCACTTCATTACAGCACAATCTCTTGATTTATTTCCCCCACAAAAAGCCTATTGGGGTCATTTGGCCGAGGTCGAGAGGCCCTCCATTAAGAGAGAGAGAGAGAGAGAGAGAGAGAGAGAGAGAGAGAAGGCAAGATGGATGGAGCAGATGACCAAAAGGGTAATTTGCCACCAACTACCCTCTGATGCTCGGCCCATAAGCCCAGAATCAACACACACACACACACCACACACAAACCGACACACACCACACACACACACACACGTACCTACATACATACATACATACATACATACACACAGGCGAGCACACACACACACACACGTACATACATACATACATACATACATACACACAGGCGAGCACACACACACACACACGTACCTACATTACCACTACAATACATACATACATACAACAACATAAACACAGGCGAGCACACACACACACACACACACACACCACACACACACACCGCACGCCAACACTCACACCACAACACACACACACACACACAACACACACAGCAACACACACGCACAGCACACACTCCACACACACTCTCACACACACCAACACTCACACACCACCACACACACTCACACACCTCACACACCACACACACAACCACAGACTACCAATGAACACAAACCCATTCATGCACTCTCCTGTCTCTCTCTCTCCATTCTCTCTCTCTCTCTCAGCTCTCTCTCTCTCTCTCTCTAATCTTCCTCTCTCAACTCGCTAAAACTCGCACCCCCCCCGCCATACATTCTGTCCTCTAGGTCGTCTCTCTTCCCTCTCCGTCCCACATCTCCCCCGGGAACAAGCATGACCCTGCTGTCCGCGACGCGAGTCCCCGGTCACTCTGTTGATTGCGGGTGGGGAGAGGGGGGTGGGGGAGGGTGTGGGGGGGAGGCACGGACTCTCAGGCAACGAGTCCATTTGTAGCGCACAGTGAAATACGCTGGGAGATAGAGATGGAGACGGAGATAGAGATAGAGATACAGAGATAGATGGAGACATAGATATACTGTAGATATTGAGATTGATAAAGATAGAGTTAGAGAGATCGTGGGAAAGAGATAGAAAGAGCGATAGAGATGGAGTGCTCTCTCTGTACTCTCTATATTCTATATTCTTTTCATATTTTTGGGTTCTTTATATTGCCTTGTTGTTCATATGCCTATTTGTTTAGATTTCTCATTCCTGCTGCTCTTTTTGGTGTAAATACTGTAAATATTGTGGATATTCTGATCCTCCAATTCATGTTATTTGTACATAGATGGACATAGAGATGTAGAGTTATTAGAGGTGGAGATGGAGATATAGATAGGGGGGAGTGGGGCGGGGGGGGGGGGTGCTGTGTGGGTGCGTTCAGCACCTTGTTGGGTGTTGTCGTTAAACGATACTCCCCCCCTCTCCTCCCTCCCATCCTCCTCCTCCTCCTCCTCCTCACTCCATCCCGGGAGATTGCTCCCTGGAGGGAAAAGAAGAACTTCCATTTCACTCCCGGGAGAGGGAGGAGGAGAGAGGCCCAATCGAGTTCAGTGGAACAGAAGGTTCCTATCCATTGGCAGTGTGCTGGCACCCTCCAGGCAATATACAATGAGGGACTCGTGTAACCATCACACAACACACACACCACACAACACACAACACACACACACACACACACACAATTAGTCACACACACTAGCAAACAGTAGTGAGTGTGCCTTCCACTGGAAACAAACCAGAATCCACGGTGAGTGGGAGAGATAGTGGGCAGGGCTTAGGAGGCAGGCGTGGAGAGGTGAGGAGGGGGGGAGTGGGAGGGGAGAGGCAGTGGGTGAGGAGGGGGGCGGCGGGGAGTGTTGTAACCCATTAGGATCAAAAGGGATGAAGCACATATCGATCGCTAGTTTGTGCTTGCTGTTTTAGTCCACATCCAACGCACTGCAACCACACACCACCTACACACACACACACACACACACACACACACACACACACACACCTACACACCATACACACACACACACACTACACACACAACATACACACAACACAACCACACACACACACACACCGGCTCAGAGCCAGACATAGACATGTGTTTAAATGTGTCTCTCTGCCCCATGTCTGCGTGTGGTACTTGCGTGAAGAGAGAGAGGAGAGACAGAGAGAGAGAGGAAAGAGGGAGAGAGAGGGAAGAGAGAGAGGGAGGGAGAAGAGGAGAGGGAATGAGAGAGAGAAAAGTTTTCGGAGTCGCTCGTGGTTGGTGAGAGAGGTTTGCTCGGGGCTCCGGGTAAACATGTTTCCTCTGCAGTATCGATCCCTCCCGTCGTGGTCTGGCTGCTCGCCGGTCGCCAGCTTTATGAGGAGGATGTTGACTTTACAAGCAGCAGCCCCGCGACTCCACCGCGCCCAGCCTGGTCGATGCAACCCAGGACCAGACACCCGGCTCCTCAGGAGGAGAGAGGAGAGGAGGAGCCAGGGAAGGGGGCGGGGGAGTGGCGGGGAGAGGGAGGGAGGTGATCCAAGGTGAGACACTGGTGCTGAGGTGATGCCAGCGCCAGTGTGGGCGGTTATGGTTCAGTAGGTCGGAAGAGCCCTCCTTCTTCCTCCTCCTCCTCCTCCTCCCCCCTCCTCCTCCTCCTCGTCTTCCCTCCTTCTTCCTCATCCTTCCTCCTCCACCTCCTCCTCCTCCTCCCCTTTTTCTTCCTCCTCTCCCCTCCACCCCCCTCCTCCTCCTCCCTCCTCTCCTTTCCTCCTCCTCCTCCCCTCCCTTTCCCTCCTCCTCCTCCGACCTTCCTCCTCCCCTTCCTTCCTCCCTCCCTTTCTTCCTCCTTCTCCCTCCTCCTCCTCTTCCCCCCCCTCTACTTTCCCTCCTCCGCTCCTCCCCCTCCCTTCTTCCTCCTCCTCACTCCTCCTCTTCCTCCTCCCCCTTCCCTCCTCCTTCTCCTCCACCTCTCCACCTCCTCCCCCTCCTTCTTCCTCCTCCTCCCCTTCCTCCTCCTCCTCCCGCTCCTCTTCCTCCTCCTCTCCCTTACCTCCTCCTCCTCACCTCCTCCCCTCCCTTCTTCCTCGCCTCCTCTCCTCCTCCTCCTCCTCCTCCTCCTCCTCCTCTTCCTTATCTCCCCTCCCTCCTCCCCACTCCCCCTCCTCCTCTGCACCCCCTTCTCCTCCTCCTCCTCCCCTCCCTTCCTCCTCCTCCTCACCTCCCCCCCCCCTTCTTCCTCCTCCCTCCTCCCCCTCTCTCCTCCACCTCCTCCCTCCCTCTCTCCTCCTCACTCCTCTTCTCCTCCACCTTCCCCCCTCCTCCTCCTCCCTTTATCTTCGTCCTCCTCTCCTCCACCTCCTCCCTCCCTCTTCCTCTCTCCCGTTCCTCCCCTCCTCCTCCACTCCTCCCCCTCCTTCTTCCTCCCCTCTACTTCTCCTCCCCTCCTCCCCTCCTCCTCCCTTATTTCCTCCTCCCTCCTCCTCCACCCTCCCTCCCCCTCCTCCTCTGCACCCCCTCCCTCCTCCTCCTTCTCCTCCTCCTCCTCCTCCTCCTCTCCTTCCTCCTCCTCCCCACCTCCTCGCACCCTACCCTCCCTCTTCCTCCCTCCTCCTCCACCTCCTCCCCCGCCTTCTCTTCCTTTCCTCCTCCCTCCACCTCCTCCTCCTCATCCTCCTCCTCCTCCTCCCCCTTTACTTCATCCTCTCCTCCTCCTCACACCTCCTCCCCTCCCTTCTCCTCTCCTCCTCCCTTCCCTCTCCTCCTCCTCCTCCACTCGCTCCCCTTCTTCCTCTTCCTCCTCCTTCCCTCCACTTCCTCCCTCCCCCTTTATCTTCCCCCTCCCTTCACCTCCCCTCCCCCTCCCCTTCACCCACCTTCTCCCTCTCCTCCTCCTCTACCCACCTTCTCCTCCTCTTCCCCAACCTCCTCCCTTCCTCCCACCTCTCCTCCTCCCTTCCCCTCCTCTCTCCTTTCTCCATCCAACGGCAGGTCGAGGTTATATCCACTCCCGTTGCAATGTTTCGGATGTTGCTTTGTCGAAATGATTTCTTCAAGACTATTATTTATTCCCCTGTCTTTGTTGTCTTTGTTGTTTGTTGTGTTCTCCTTGTGTTTCTTATCCCTCTCACTGCTGTTGTTCCAATATATGTGCAATATTACTTTTTCAGTACCATTGCCCAACTTTAGAAAAGAAAGAAGTAATAATAATAATAACGCCCTCACATTGTCACCTCCCCGAGGAACCTGAAAACCTCTCTCTCCCTCACTCCTCTGCAACGTCCTCTCCTCACTAACCTCCCCCACAATTCTCCTCTTGTCAGTAGAGGAAAGCGCTCCACTGCTGACTTCTCTCTCCTCCTTCATCCTTCGACTCACTCTTGTCCACTTATCTCAGACCTGGCACGAGCCTCTCCTCCACCTCCTGGCGTCCGAAACTCTGCCGGGCTCATAGAACAAGAAGTTGGGGCCAGCTGAGAGAAATGGAGAAAATCTGACTCTGCTGATGACTCTCTCACTACCGTCCACCTCCCTCATGTTCACCCTACGTGTCAGCAGCCAAATCCGCCTCTATCTTACAAAGATCACTCTTCCGCCTCCAACCCCAGGAAATTTTTTCAATGTTCTCCGCCTCCTCACCTCCACCCTCCTCCTCCCCTCCCCACAAATGCCAACTACTTACAAAGAAGGTGAAGGCACTTACCTCCTCTTTCACGCCCTGCCTATCCCCCACTCCCCTTCACCCACCCTACCAGCCTTACTGCTTAACCCTCTCCCTGAAAACAACAGGCTGTGACATCCACCATGCCACACCTGCCCCTTGACCAATTCCCATCCTCTCTTCTCCCAACGACATCTCGGCGCGACATCCCTTCCTTCCCACCCCACTAACTAACACCTCATCACTTCGGGCTGTTCCGACTGCCTTCAAGGCCGCCAAGAATCAAGCCCACTCTTAAGAACCCACCCTGGACACCAACCGACTCCACACTAACAGACCTGTGTTCCTCCTATCATTCCTCTCCAAAACCTAGAAGCTCTCCCACCCACTATCATCCTATCTCTCCAGACAACCTGTCGACCCTCATCGTCAGGCTCAAAGCGGCGACTCCACGGAGACGGCCTCTGCAGTATCAGAGTCCTTCGCGAACGCCAGAAGCTTCTTCCCTCTCCATCCGTGCTCATACCTCCTGACCCTTTCCGCCGCTTTCGCACAGTGAACCACCAGATCTCCCCACCTGGCAGAGCTTGGACATCGACTGGAACTGCGTTATCCTGGTTCAACCTCCTAACCTGACAGATCGCACTATCAAGGTCCACAGGAAAGGCCCCGTCCCAGACCCGCACCCTGACAACGGAGTACCCAAGGCCAGTACTGGACCCCCCTTCCTGTTTCTTTATTACATTGATCTCTCGCTCTGTAACACATCCCACGGCTTCTCCTACCACTGCTATGCTGATGACACCTCAGTCTGTTTCATCTCCTCCCCCCCCAGACACACCCACATCGCACACGCATCTCAAATGCCTTGGCCGACATCAGCAGATGGACGACCGCCCAACCACCTGAAAGCTAACCTCGACAAGACGAGCTTTCTCTTCATACCGGGGAAAGACGCCTCAGATGGACCTACTTGTCACCATCGAGGACATCGAAGTCTCCCCTGCAGCCACGGCAAGGAACCTTGGCGTGGTATTGGATGACCAGGCTGTCCTGCAACGCCAACATTACCTCTGTGGCCCGATCTTGTAGAATTGCTCTCTACAACATCCGCAAGATCCGGCCCTTCCTCACACGTGAAGCAGCGCAGATCCTGGTCCAAGCGCTCGTTATCACTCGTCTCGACTACTGCAACTCTCTCCTGGCTGGACTCCCCGCTCAACAATCAAGCCGCTTACAACGCATCCAGAAACGCAGCAGCACGCCTCGTGTTCAACCACCTAAATTCCTCCCATTTAACCCCCTCTCTCCGCAACTCCACTGGCTTCCCGGTAACGCTCGCATTCGATTCAAGACACTGGTACTGACTTTCATGGCTCAACAGGAACCGCCCCTACCTACTCAAAATTAGTCCGACCCTACGCCCCAGCACCGGCACTCCCGCTCGGAACTCTGCCAAACCACTGGTACCGCTTCACTAAAAACAGCCAAACACGCCTTCCAAGTCCCAACTCTTCACGGTTCTGCCCGCAGTGGTGGAAATGAAGCTCCCGCTCATGTCAGAACAGCCGAGTCCGCTCGCCAGCTTCCGCAAAGAGATCAAACCCACCTTTCAGAGTTCCAACCTGGACTCTACATAACCCCCCCCCCCCCCCCTAGCACTAACTGCGTGTTAGACGTCTACACTTATTAATGGCACTTAGCATTGTGTCATTCTCAGATATTGTATCAGCTTAGACGCACGCATCGCCCAGCTACTTATGTCAGGCAACTTGGCAATTATGAAACATCGTTCTATTCGCTCGTAAATAGGAAAGGTCGAAAAACAGTCTATTCTTATCTTCAGGTACCACAGTGAATATTGCTAACCTCCTCCTGCAACAAATGTACCTTTGTAAACGTCCGCTTTGGATAAAAGCGTCTGCCAAAATTGCCCTAAATGTAAATGTAAAGTATGTAATATAGCCATGATAGAGATGCACATGATGTTGGACAGTAATATAATATTGCACGTAAATACGGGGAAAGTGACATGATGTTGAGAAGGTAATACACTTATATTGGCTCAATGTTCATTGTCTTGTATTTTCAACTGTTCCTCACAGAGGAGGAGAAGTTATAGAGTTGATGGCCACAGAGGGGGGAGGAGTTAATAGATTTTGATGGCCCAGGCAGAAAGACCTCCTGTGGCGTCTGTGGTGGTG
>PIJE02003508.1:30000-38703 GCA_002895965.2 Coryphaenoides rupestris | reverse complement strand
CAAGGCTGGTTAAGTGAATATCGTGAAGAGACTGACAGGCCGGCCGGGCCGTAGTCCGACGGGGATCCACGGGGGGGGGGGGGGGGGGGGGTGGGCTGGCGAATCCGGGAAAAAAAACAAAACCTCCCGGCTAGCTTGGCCATTAAAAACCCGGACACCGCGCCGCGCCGCTCGGACCGCGACGAAGCCTGCGACTAATTGGACGTGATGAGCGAGAGCGGACGCAATCTATTCATAATGCCCGACGCTGGCAGCGAATTAATATTTCATTTGCGACGCGCTCGAGTGTATTCAGCTCACGTCCGCCGCGACGAATTAGGATTTCGGGGGGAGCTGGCGGGTGGACGGACGCCGCGGAGAAGTAGGTGTGTAGTTCGTAGAAGTGGATGTTTTTTTTTGGCCGTCCGGACCCCGGGGGGTCCCGAGACATTACCGACGCCGTTATCGCTTGAATTACGGACGGTAAGTTTGGCGGGAAATCGCCGGTGGATCCGTTAATGCGTCCGTCGTTAACGTGCAGCCCACCGGTCGTACCGCTTCCCTTCATTAGTACATTGTGTAAGTGATTAATACGGACTAATTAGCGTGTTGTGTTATGCAGATTTACTGTCGCGCGGGCGAAGTCCTGGACCGCCCCCTCTCGACCTCCTCTCTCTCTCCGTCTCTCTCTCTCGCTCTCTCTCTCTCTCTCTCTCTCTCTCTCTCTCTCTCTCTCTCCTCTCTCTCTTCTCTCTTCTCTCTCTCTCTTCTCTCTCTCTCTCTTCTCTCTCTCTCTCTCTCTCTGTCTCTCTCTCTCTCTCCCTCTCTCTGTCTCTCTCTCTCTCCTCTCTCTCTCTTTCTAACCAGCCTTGAAAGCCCAAGCTGTGAGCTGTCAGTCCGGCAGCGAGCGGTCCGTCCGCCGTCAGGGAACAAAATGTCAAGGAATAAACCGGGTTATATGAAGCGGTCAGCCGTCCTCAGGGGCTGTTTACACGTTTGCTAGCCGCCGCTAATGCTACATACAGCGCAGCAGTACCGGGGGAGAGACCCTGAACCCTGAGTCAAAGGTATTTAAGAACACATATTCACACGATGAACAACCTTCGGGGAGCGGTCACGAGGTCGCAGTTAGCTCAGGAGTGAACAGCGGTTGTCTGGCGACAGGAAGGTCGCCGGTTCGATCCCCGGGCTCCTCCGCCTCCTAGCTAAGTGTGGAGGTGTCCCCCCGAGCAAGACGCCACCTAACCCTACCTGCTCCTGACGTGTTGGTTGTTACCTTGCATGGTTGACACCACCGTCTGTGTTTCCGGAAAACAAACGATAGACCCGGAGTGAATGTTAGAAGAAGAAGAAGAAGAGAAGGAGAAGAGCAAGATACAGAACACGTTCACCACGTTAGCCTTTAGAACACGTCAGCCGTTAGCACGTACGTAGACTAGTTCACTTCCTGTCGCCTGACCCCCGCTGAACATCGCGGCGTAACGTGGAGAGCGAGCGACGCGAGTCGAGGGTCACGACGACACGAAGGTGTTGCTGTCACCAGTTTTAGAGTCCCTGTAAACCACCGGGCGGTAGCGGCGGCGGCGGCGGCGGCGGCGGTGGCAGTGGCATCACAAGGTCCTCCGAAACAGCAGGAGTGTATGAATATGCATATGAGCGCCTCCTGGTCTACAGTATCTGGACCGGGCTCTGACAGGCATCACAGGCAAAGACAGGCGTGACTCATTATGCGATAATTACGACGTGAGCTCTCGCGCCGTCAGCGGGATGGAAGAAGGAACTCATTAGAGAGTCACAACACCTTTCCCTTTCCTGACGCTTTCCCTCCCAAAAAATAAGAAAGAAGACGAGGTAATGGCGGCGTTTTCATGGGCCAAACTCACAGCTCAGGGGACATCCATTTCGAACGCCCCCCCCCCCGCAATTCCGCAGATGGGAGAGAGAGAGAGAGAGAGATACTGTCATCGTCAACCGCGCTCGCCACCCACCAAAACTCACTCCATTACCTCGATAACGTGTTGACATTACGAACCGTCTTTCAACTGAAAGGCATCAGAGATTTTTTTTTCCGTACAAAAAGCCTTCTGTTGTCGTGGCGACTGATCCGGATCCCTTTGATGGTCGATTTAATCATCCTGATTTCGTTCCCTTTTTTTCTCTTTCTGTCTCTCCTCGTGTGGGAGGGGAGGGTCCTTTGATGGCCTCAAACTTCATTACAAAACTAACGCAGCATTTTTTTTTTTAGCTGCCGGAAGTTTGTTGCCAGGTTCGTTTTGCTCTGAACTCATTGTTGAAAGACGCGCTCAGCCTGACAATACCTTTCCTGTAATTGACTTAACTCATTGATGTGCGTTCGCAGGATTTTTGGCACGGCGGCGGCGGCGGCGGCGGCGGCAGGCGGCAAAAAACAAACTCAAACGGCGTCGGAGGAAGAGAGCGAGCAGGAAGCGGCGAGCAGGAAGTCGAGGCATAGGATGGGGAGAGAGAGAGAGAGAGAGAGAGAGAGAGAGAGGAGAGAGAGAGAGAGATGAGGAGAGAGGAGAATGAGAGAGAGGAGAGAGAGAGAGAGAGAGAGAGAGAGAGAGAGAGAGGCTGAGCGCATGGTGGAGGTAGATAAGGTGAAACCAATTGACACGTTTCCTCCTCCCTCACCAGCGGCGGCTCAACATCCCATTGGCTCCTCGGGAGATAGTTTTCTCAGGAGCGCGCCGGCGAATTGCGGAAAAAAGCGGCCGGAAAACGCTGTTGGTCACGGGGGGGGGGCGTTCGAAATGCAACTCACAGCTCAGGGGACATCCATTTCGAACGCCCCCCCCCCGTGACCAACAGCGTTTTCCGGCCGCTTTTTCCGCAATTTTGCCGGCGCGCTCCTGAGAAAACTATCTCCCGAGGAGCCAATGGGATGTTGAGCCGCCACTGGTGAGGGAGGAGGAAACGTGTCAATTGGTTTCACCTTATCTACCTCCACCATGCGCTCAGCCTCTCTCTCTCTCTCTCTCTCTCTCTCTCTCTCTCTCTCTCCCCGTCCTCTGCCTCGACTTCCTGCTCGCCGCTTCCTGCTCGCTCTCTTCCTCCGACGCCGTTTGCGTTTGTTTTTTGCCGCCGTCGCCGCCGCCGTGCCAAAAATCCTGCGAACGCACATCAATGAGTTAAGTCAATTACAGGAAAAGGTATTGTCAGGCTGAGCGCGTCTTTCAACAATGAGCTCAGAGCAAAACGAACCTGGCAACAAACTTCCGGCAGCTAAAAAAAAAAATGCTGCGTTAGTTTTGTAATGAAGTTTGAGGCCATCAAAGGACCCTCCCCTCCCACACGAGGAGAGACAGAAAGAGAAAAAAAGGAAACGAAATCAGGATGATTAAATCGACCATCAAAGGGATCCGGATCAGTCGCCACGACAACAGAAGGCTTTTTGTACGGGAAAAAAAAATCTCTGATGCCTTTCAGTTGAAAGACGGTTCGTAATGTCAACACGTTATCGAGGTAATGGAGTGAGTTTTGGTGGGTGGCGAGCGCGGTTGACGATGACAGTATCTCTCTCTCTCTCTCTCTCTCTCCATCTGCGGATGGAGGAGGAAATGGAGGAAGAGGAGGAGGAAGATGAGGAGGAGGAGGAGGAAGAGGAGGAGGAGAGGGAGAAGGAGGAGGGAGGAGGTGGATGGAGGAGGAGGAGAGAGGCGGAGGAGGAGGGTGAGGAGGAGGAGGAGGAGAAGGAGGCTGGATGGAGGAGAAGGAGCAGAGGAGAGAGAGCGAGGTAGAGGAGAAGGAGGAGGGGGAGGAGGCGGAGGAGGAGGGGAAGGAGGAGGAGGAGGAGGAGGAGGAGGAGGAAGGGGGGATGTAAGGAGGAGTTGGGGGAGGTTGGTTTTAGAGGAGGAGGAAGAGGCGATCTAATTCTTTATATATATATATATATATATATATATATAGAATGTATGTACTTTCATACAAACAACGTGCATCGGAAGTACGGCGCTTTCCGTCCTGCCGGAAAAAAACTCAAACTATAGCCTCGCCAAGTTCTTAGGTTTGGTTCTTTTTGACTTACGAAGTCCGGCACTTTAACACATCATGGAATTTTCTTCGTCAGTACCGTCGTCAAGTCGTTGTTGTTGTTGTTGTTGCCGGACACGTGAATGTCTTGAACGACTGCATTTCGTGCCGAAGCAAAACGTCTCAGCTCCTCACGTCTCACTCCTTCCGCCGGCCAAGTCTTGGTTGATCACGGATGTCTCAGGTGTATTATCGGTGACAAGGTCTCAACGTCTCGGGGAGGCTTAGGGTCTGCGTTCTCCTGCTGCTGCTGCTGCTGCTGCTGCTGCTGCTGTGTCTCCATTACATTACATTACATCACAACGATCAGGTGCACTCAGGCCTCTGTCTCCATCACATTACCCGTGTGATGGGCGTGATCGCCTTCGCTCCGTGGCGCCCGTCCGCGACTTCCACGTCAGCAAGTCTTTCATTCGGATACACACACACTCCGATACAGGAGGTGGCGGTGAGCGGCGAGTCGCGATTTGCGATTCGCCAAACGAACGGCACAACAAAAAAGAAGAAACTTGCGCCCAACGACGCGACATTCACTCCGGTGTAGAAACAGCACTTTGTCTATTGAACTGTTGATATTTTGGAGTGTGTGGTTCGCGAGCACACACACCGTTCTCCGTTCACGCTCCTCAAGCTCGCGTGAAAGCGACCTGAAAGCCGCGCGGCGTTTGCTTATAATATTTGTGTCCTTTCGCGAAGTGGCTTGTCGACAAAATTGACTGACATTGAACCTGCCCCCCGTCGCTGTCCTGCGTCGGAAAGGTTGGTTTGGTTTTGCCGAGGCGGGCGAGTGGGAAACAAAATGAAAGTCAGAAGCCTTCCTCCTGGGACTAGTCCACGTGTCAAAGAGGAAGAGGAAGAACTGTTCTCAGCATGGGTCATGCATTCACGATGCCGTCCTGACCAACAATATGTTCTTTTATGGACCTTCGACACCACATAGTATACAGTATATATATTTTTGTAAACTTTTAGAATGAAACACTTTAAAGTCAACGACTAACCCAGCGCTCCGCTGTCCACCTGAGTCGCAGCGTTAAATAATGAACGCCCTCAGAAGTCGTCCATTATTAATCCGTTTATTCATTAATAAACTACAGAGGGCCTGGCGACTGATACTACAGTACAGCACATCTCTCTCTCTATCTCTCTCACTGTCTGTCTGTCTCTCTCTGTCTCTCTCTCTCTCTCTATCTCTCTCTCTGTCTGTCTGTCTCTCTCTCTCTGTCTCTGTCTCTCTCTCTCTCTCTATCTCTCTCTCTCTCACTCTGTCTCTCTCTGTCTGTCTGTCTCTCTCTGTCTGTCTCTCTCTCTCTCTCTCTCTCTCTCTCTATCTCTCTCTCTCTCACTCTGTCTCTCTCTGTCTGTCTGTCTCTCTCTGTCTCTCTCTCTCTCTCTCTCTCTCTCTCTCTCTCTCTCACTGTCTGTCTGTCTCTCTCTGTCTCTCTCTCTCTCTCTATCTCTCTCTCTCTCACTCTGTCTCTCTCTGTCTGTCTGTCTCTCTCTGTCTCTGTCTCTCTCTCTCTGTCTCTCTCTCTCTCTCTATCTCTCTCTCTCTCACTCTGTCTCTCTCACTGTCTCTCTGTCTCTCTCTCTCTCTGTCTATCTCTCTCTCTCTCACTGTCTCTCTCACTGTCTGTCTGTCTCTCTCTATCTCTCTCTCTCTCACTCTGTCTCTCTCTCTCTCTCTCTCTCTCTCTCTCTCTCTCTCTCTCTCTCTCTCTCTCTCTCACTCTGTCTCTCTCTCTCTCTCTATCTCTCTCTCTCGCTCTCTGTCTCTCTCTCTTAGTTTCACCAAGAGCTGAGGAGAAATTGTTGTATTTTAGACTCATGGAAAAAAAAAAAAAAAAGTGATGAAAGGAAACACTTGTTGATTGACAGCGGAGAGATTGTGTTCCGGCCGCGCGGCGACAGCTCCATCGCCGACGGCGGCAAAAGAAGTCGGTCTGCGCCGATGATGTCATCGGGACGGATCATTATCACCTCAGAAGTGTGAACATCGCCGTTCGCTTTGACAGCTGACGTTGTTCTTGGCGGACGGCTACCACATGTTGTGCCAGTGGGTCGGGGGATATGAGGGTTTGACACGTGTGTGTGTGTGTGTGTGTGTGTGTGTGTGTGTGTGTCTGCTTTTAATTGTTGAATTGTGTAACTGTGTAACTGCTATTCTGGTTATTGTGGATTATGTTTATGGGGATTGCGGTCGTACTACGGAGGTGTTGGCAGATATTGTTGTGGTTTGTGTCGCCGAATCAACTTTGTTTCAATGTGCTGTTATAATATTACGCTGACAATATGAGTAAGTTGCACTTTACGAAGCAACACTTTCAAAGTAGGCCTTCAATTGCTGACATTTTCGCATTTGTTTGGGCGTTCGGTTTATGCCGTTTATCGTCGTATGGCTTCGACGGAATCAGTAATTCGTGAGCAAATGCCGTCTTCTCATCCCGAGTCCTCCAAGTTCCAGGGATCCCGGGTTCCAATGGCCCACTGTACGGTCTACCGTGAAAGTGATGAACGTGTGGAAAAGGGAGCTGATCAATGCTTCCTTTTCCACCGATGGACAGACGCCTTCCACGGAGCTGGAAGCAGAAAGGCGTCGCTGCGCAGCAACATAGAACAGACACACAAGAGCAGGCCATCGATTGGACGCTTCCTCAGAGACAAACCGCTCTGCCTTTTCAGTCTGTGCTAGAAGGTTCTGCGTGAAGACCTCTGCGTTTTGTCTTGGAGAGAGGTCACCCTGTTTGATATGTTGCTTGCAAAAAAAAAAATCTAATTGCTTTCACAGGTACAACGGATTTGACTCAGAGGAGGAACACCGGGGACTTCAGCGCAGCTTATCAATGGAGACGGAAAAAAGTCAACAACACGAGTCGGTGACGAAACTCTTGCAGCAGTTGTGGTGCAGAGCCTCCACACACACACACACACACAGCAGCAGCAGCCGTGGTTTGGATACTCGGACGTGTCGTGTTCTAGCAGACGGCCCGCGAGTCCATCCAGCACCACACACATTTATGACACAATGAGTCCGGTCGTCGTTGATCATGATCATATTGATCATGTGATCATACTCATGGGGTGTGTTAACGAGCTCAAGTGGTCACAGTGAAGTGGTGCCGGGTGGGACTGCGGTGCAGCCGAGTCCTGTGTTTGAGTCCTGTGTTCAATCCCCACTTGTCCCGCTGTCTAACCTGTGGGTTGTATCCAGGAGCAAGATTCCCTGAACCCTGAACCTTCCTGCTCCCGAATGGCATTTATGAAAAAGTCCCTGAAAGTTGCGTTGGATAAAAGTGTCTGCTGAATAGTGAATAAGTAACCTGAGACAAATAGGAACTCAAAAAAGATATACATAGGTGTGGAGAGAGAGAGAGAGAGAGAGAGAGAGAGAGAGAGAGAGAGAGAGAGAAGACAACACATTTTTACATTGCAGGATACAATCATATGAGTCACAGCAATTGAAAGCTTGTAAGTACTCCTGCATATAGGAGTACTCAAGCTTACAGCCAAAAGGTCAAAGTGGCGTCCCTGTACTCAACCTTTGGTTTCTGTGTAAATAACACCAAGGGGTCCTGGCATTAGACCCTGCCCCCCCCCCGTTCTCCTATGGGGCGACGCGCGTTTCTCTGATTGTCGTCCATCACGTGAGACCTATGTGGAGCGAGTAATCATGTGTCGGTCTGGCTATTGTTTTCTGTCCTCATCTTCGCGGGTTGTCATCTCCCGTCTGAGAGTGGGCAATGAGATTGAGTCGCCTCTCCATGAACCCTTCCTCCCTCTCCCAGCACCAGGCTCACTGACCCACTAACGTCCACTGACCGACAAGCCCACTGACCGCCAGCCTGCGCGTGGTGTGTGCGTGGTGTGTCGGTGTGTGCGTGTGTGTCGGTGTGCGCGTGGTGTGTGGTGTGCGCGTGGTGTGCCGGTGAGCGCGTGGTATGTTGGTGTGTGTGCGTGGTGTGTTGGTGTGTGTGCGTGGTGTGTCGGTGTGCGCGTGGTGTGTGCGTGGTGTGTCGGTGTTGTGTTGGTGTGTGTGGTGTGGGTGTGTTTGTGTGTGTTGTTGGTGTGTTGTGTGTGTGTGTGTGTGTGTGCGTACGTGCGTGCGCGCGTGCGTGCGTGTGTGTGTTTGTGTGTTTGTGTCTGACCCTTGCCAGGGGATGGATGTATGGTCGTGTGTGTGTTGTGTGTGTGTGTGTGTGTGTGTGTGTGTGTGCACATACACACACACCCATGGTGCATCCCTTATTAATGGTTTCGGTGTGTAATAGTGTGTGTGTGTGTGTGTGTGTGTGTAGTTGTAGTAAACCTCACCGCCCCCCACGCGGTGAAAGTCTGGATCCCGGGGGCTCGGAGGAAGTCAGCATAGTTGTGCAACAACGAGTTAATGAATGTTGCACTGACGACAAAAGTAAATCTTAATGATGTATGTACTTTCAGCATTAAATATGTCAGGTTTCCTTAAACCACGTTACGCAATATGTTATACACCAAGAGAGAGGAAGGACATTGCAATTCATTGATTTTTTCCAATTAATTTTAAAATGGTATATTATCAAACACTACGTAGTTTTCATTCTTTATTTGCATTTTTGACCTTGAAATTAAATGCAATATAAATATAGAAACAGAATCTGACCATCAGACCAAAAGTCTTGTTGATGTACAGCAAGCGAC
>PIJE02003508.1:0-25000 GCA_002895965.2 Coryphaenoides rupestris | reverse complement strand
GCCGCATCACGTGTTCGCTGCGGTTCGATTTCCGTATCTCTGTGTGTGTGTGTGTGTGTGTGCGTGTAAATCGAGGCTGGAGAGGTCGAGTGTGGACGCAGCAGTTTGCCGACGTGTGTGTGTGTGTGTGTGGTGGTGTGTGTGTGTGTGTGGACTCCATGCGAGGGAAACTCCAGTGTAATTCCTCACAAGGTCATTACTGTAAGAGGTCATGTGTTGGATTTCGTGGTCCTGTACATGGTACTCGTGGTACTGTACACACAGGGCAGGCTTCTGCCCTGGGAGCCACAGGGGGCCGGGTTGGGGGGGGGGGGGGGGCAGGGTCTAATGCCAGGACCCCTTGGTGTTATTTACACAGAAACCAAAGGTTGAGTACAGGGACGCCATTTTGACCTTTTGGCTGTAAGTTTGAGTACTCCTATATGCAGGAGTACTTACAAGCTTTTTGTTGCTGTGACTCATATGATTGTATCCTGCAATGTAAAAATGTGTTGTGTGTCTCTCTCTCTCTCTCTCTCTCTCTCGTCTTCTCTCTCTCTCTCTCTCTCATCTCCTCTCTCTCTCTCTCTCTCTCTCTCCACACCCATGTATATCTTTTTTGAGTTCCTATTTGTCTCAGGTTACTTATTCACTATTCAGCAGACACTTTTATCCAACGCAACTTTCAGGGAACTTTTTCATAAATGCCATTCGGGAGCAGGAAGGGTTCAGGGTTCAGGGAATCTTGCTTCTGGATACCACCCACAGGTTAGACAGCGGGACAAGTGGGATTGAACACAGGACTTCAAACACAAGGACTCGGCACCGCAGTCCCACCCGGCAACCACCTTCACTGTGACCACTTGAGCTCGTTACCACACCCCATGAGTATGATCACATGATCATGTAATGATCACATGATCAATATGATCCAATGATCAATATGATCATGATCAACGACGACCGGACTCATTGTGTCATAAATGTGTGTGGTGCTGGATGGACTCGCGGGCCGTCTGCTAGAACACGACACGTCCGAGTATCCAAACCACGGCTGCTGCTGCTGTGTGTGTGTGTGTGTGTGGAGGCTCCGCACCACAACTGCTGCAAGAGTTTCGTCACCGACTCGTGTTGTTGACTTTTTTCCGTCTCCATTGATAAGCTGAAGCTGAAGTCCCCGGTGTTCCTCCTCTGAGTCAAATCCGTTGTACCTGTGAAAGCAATTAGATTTTTTTTTTGCTGTTTTTTTTGCAAGCACATATCAAACAGGGTGACCTCTCTCCAAGACAAAACGCGGAGGTCTTTACGCAGAACCTTCTAGTACAGACTGAAAAGGCAGAGCGGTTTGTCTCTGAGGAAGCGTCCAATCGATGGCCTGCTCTTGTGTGTCCGTTCTATGTTGCTGCGCAGCGACGCCGTTCTGCTTCCAGCTCTGTGGAAGGCGTCTGTCATCGGTGGAAAGGAAGCATTGATCAGCTTCCCTTTTCCACACGTTCATCACTTTCACGGTAGACCGTACAGTGGGCCATTGGAACCCGGGATCCCTGGAACTTGGAGGACTCGGGATGAGAAGACGGCATTTTGCTCACGAATTACTGATTCCGTCGAAGCCATACGACGATAAACGGCATAAACCGAACGCCCAAACAAATGCGAAAATGTCAGCAATTGAAGGCCTATTTGGGAGACACCTACAGCGCCACAGCAGCCAATCACGACACCCACCTCCACCCACTTCCATCCAACTCCATCCATCTCCACCCACCTCCATCCACCTCCATCTACTTCCACCCACCTCCATCCACATCCATCCACATCCACCCACCCCCACCCATCTCGTCCACCTCCGTCTACATCCATCCACTTCCATCCACATCCACCAACCCCCACCCACCTCAATCTACATCCATCCACCCCCATCCACCTCCACCCACCTCCGTCCACCTCCATCCATCCACCTCCACCCACCTCCGTCCACCTCCATCCACCCACCTCCATCCACATCCACCCACCCCCACCCACCTCCGTCTACATCCAACCCCCTCCATCCACCTCCATCCACCTCCAGTACCTTTCGGCTGGAGGTGTAACAGCCGAGCCACGTTTCAACACCGTTGTGAGACAGGATTTCTTGCCATTAACGATTAAGACGCTTTGGATTCCTCTGGGATGTTTTGGTCTCATACAGACGTCACACCTCCACCTGATGTATGTGATACATGTCATTGTTTTATCCTTTTACCCTTTGAGTCAAACTCGTAAAAATATACATACACAGTCAATGTTATTTGCAGGGGTGAGCGGGTTTTCCATCTAAAAGATTCAATTTTTGACATTTTGTTATTTATCTACTTTATCCAGAGCGCCCCTGACCTCCGTCTCTCTCTCTCGTCCCCTCCTAAGAGACATGTCCTGGGGACACGTTGTTCTGCTCCCCGCTCCCCTCGGCTCCATCGATACGCCTCGCAACTCCTGAACACCGAGGGAGCTCCGATCTCAGGACTGAACGCCTGGAACCAGAAGCTCTAAATGAGGGTGATTGGTGCGAGTGAGAGAGAGAGAGAGGGAGAGTGGGAGAGGTGAGAGCGTGACATCGAGAGAGGGAGAGTGGGAGAGAGGGACAGAGGGAGAAAGAGAGAGAGAGAGAGAGAGAGAGAGAGAGAGAGAGAGAGGTGAGTGCGTGACTTCGAGAGAGGGAGAGAGGGAGACAGGGAGAGAGGGACAGAGGGAGAAAGAGAGAGAGAGAGAGAGAGAGAAAGAGAGAGGCCGGGACTTTCAGTTAGACTACAGAATAATATCCGTTTTCATGACATTTTTTGGGGCTATTGCTCTGTCAAGTCTCTTTGTCGAAACTCGAATATTTTTTCTCTCCTTGCCGCCACCGCCGTTGTCATCGATCTCCTCTTCATCACATTGTGTTTTTATTCTCACGCTGTCACAGAAGGAGATCGGCGGACACCGCGTTTTGCGGTAAAACTGGCAAAACGGGACCGTTCAGGATCCTCTCTGTCAGCGCAACGAGCCGCTAAGACGTTCCATCATACGCGACATCTCAAGAGGAGGAGGGAGGGCTTCAGGGCTTCGCCGTTTCTTCAGGTTGAAACCGGGGACACGAGACGTTTTTCCCCTCAGCGAGAACGTTCATTCCCTCACCCATGGAATGCACAAGAAATCTGGACGTACCCATTGTCATGCAGGCGAGAAGGACTCCTAGTACACCACCAGGTGTGAGAGTGATTAGCCGTTCCGAGCGGTTTCAGAATCGCCGGTTTTTGGCATCACAAGTGGGCCGTGGTGTCCACCCAGATGTATGTGTGGTGGATAGATCAGCCTACCAGTTGCTACATACAGTACAGTCCACTGGGGCAGGCTGGGAGGCTGATCTATCCAGCACACATCAAGGTGGACACTCCACCACTTGCGGTGTCAAAGACGAAACCACTTAGAAGGACCACTCACGCTCACACCCGGTGGCGTAATAGGTGTCCAGCATGGACACCTATTACGCTCCAATCAGAACAGCTTGGAAGGCCTGGTCTGAACCTGGGACTGATTGAGTTCGGGTGGGGGGGTGGGGGGGGGGGGGGGTCTGTTACCTTAGCAACAGGTCATGCAAGAGTAGAGTTGACAGAAAGTCATCCAGTTAGCGTCTGGGTGTCCGCACTCTCTGCCATACTCCTGCTCTGAACTGGTCTAATTAGAACCACTCTCTCGCTCGCTTCCAGGGGAATGCGTTCACCTCTGCGCTTGTTTTAAAACATAACGAGTTAACCTTTCGCTCAATTACGCCATCTCGTTATCACCGCCAATTAACCCCCCAGACGAGTAAACCTCGCAGTATTATGTAGTATGTGCACATTAATGCAAATGAAGGTGATGCGGGGTTCTTCTTGTATCCTACCTACCCAAGTAAACAGAATCTCTCCGTTGCTTGTGTGTGGTTTTTTATTTGTGTTTGGGGGATCTTAAAAATATTGTGTTTATTCATTTCAGGGGCTGAGAACGATAAGAGTATGAAATATTTTCCTGGAAAGAAATTGAACAGCTTATATACAGTATAATATATATATATATATAAAAAGAAAAGTAGCTCAAACTATATTTGAGGCTTTCTGTGCAGTGGGAACAGATAGGAGAGAGCGTTGTAAGGGAGATGGAAGAACGGACCAGCGGGTCACTACCAGATGGGGAGGGAAAGTGACCTCACCAACATGGCCCCCACCTTAGCTTAGCGTGTTCCCTTCGTGTTCACATACATACATCTGGGTCAGAATCTCCCAGCATGCATCAGGTCGGTCTCTCTCTCTCTCTCCTCTCTCTCTCTCTCTCTCTCTCTCTCTCTGTCTGTCTCTGTCTGTCTGTCTCTCTCTCTCTCTTTCTCTCTCTCTCTCCCTCCACCAGGAACACCAGACTGATAACAGGGTCGTGGACCCCCTGACCCCAAGAGCAGTACACCCGGGAGCCCTTCGCTATTTCCGTCCATCACGTGGACGAGTGAGCGAGCACAGGTGTCTGTCTGCATGTTCTGTCCTCTCTCCCGTTTCATCTCCGTCCACCAATGAGATGAGTCCCACTGACCCCACCAACCCACTGACCCCACCAACCCACTGACCCCAACAACCCACTGACCCCACCTCAAGCTGTATCTCTGGATGGCATGGTCTCACCACTCGTAGCCCTAATGAAACCAAACATGGCTTCTTTCTGTGTGTGTGTGTGTGTGTGTGTGCGTGCGTGCGTGTGCGTGTGTGTGTCTCCCAAATAGGGGAGGGTGGTGTTGGTGGGTGGAGGTGGGGAGGGTGGAGGAGGGGGAAACAGTTATTGGTCCCCTGCTGTCTACAACGACTCTCGGTGCGCTTGAATGTCAAAATATAAAAAGGTCAAATTTGAGGGATGGAGATATTGTGAAAAGGTCTGAGGCATGTTCAGAGGTTTTTATCCCCGTCCCCACGGGACGGGACATTTTGACTGGACGGACAGCGGGAGCCGCCACCGTGGACAGGCTGTCTCTGTCTCTGTCCCCGTCCTCGTCCCTGGAAGTTAGGAGAGCTCCGTCCAAATCCGTCTTTAAAAACACCTTCATTAGCTTTTGTCTACTGATGACCTATCGGCTGCAGTCGTGTGCCCCATACACACAGACACGCAGAACGACAGAACGCCGGCCGACAAGATGGAGTTACTGTATATAATGTAGTTTCCGATGAAATAGTCGTAAATGTCAAGGTATGAGCGTATAATAGTGTGTATCCGACAGTATAAGGTGGCTATTCTGCACATAAAAATGATGAAGATTACGCTCTACAACAACACACGTGGCGATAATGAATACAAAGTCGCCGATTGACTTCCCCTCCGACTCCGAGCCCCTTGATAAAAAGGCACGTAATTCAAATGGACGTTGTTTTAATCGTCCCGGCAAGGGTAAGCGTGAGGTGAGGCTCATTAAGCTAATTGTGCTAATCGCCGCGCGTATGTTGTTGCCCTTAGATACGCCGCTACGCCACCGCCCCCCCCCCCCCCCCCCCCCGCGGAGAGGCGAAGCGCGCATTAGTCACGCCGGTCACGCGGTAAAACACGATCGGAATCCCATACATACAGATATATATACTGTATATATATATATACTGTAGACTACGTACAACATCCTTGCTCTCCTGGGATGGCTGCTGGCTGCTTGTTGGGTCTGTTGTTGTTTGTTGTTTGGTTGGTTGTTTGTATGCGTAGCAAGCGATTATATTTTTTGCCGTAGCTACGCCGCCAACACAGCCTCCAGAATTCATACAGAAGAGACTTTCCTTTGCTTGCCGTATGCCAAACGTAGTAAACCGTGTGTAACTAGTAACCATGTTGGAACAGTTAAACTATGTAACCCACCCGTAACCGGTGAGCAATGTGTAACCAGTAACTATTGTCTAACCAGTAACTATGTGTAACCATTAAGTATTTGTAACCATTATATGTGTAACCATTAACTATGTGTAACCATTAACTACGTGTAACCATAAAACCACCCGTAACCAGTAACCATGTGTAACCAGTAACTGTGTAACCATTCATTTTGTGTAACGATAGAATCACCTGTAACCAGTAACTATATGTAACCATTCACTATGTGTAACCATATAACCACTTGTAACCAGTAACTATGTGGAACCAGTAACTACAGTATGTGTAACCATATACCCACCTGTAACCAGTAACTGTGTGTAGCCCTGTGTACCCATGTAACGAGTAACCATCTGTAACTATTAACCGTGCGAAACCATTAACTACGCGTCACCAGATAACCACCAGTAGCCAGCAACCATACATACAGTAACTAGTACTTTCTAAATGCCACGTCCCTCCACACGACTTGGATGTAAAGAAATGGAAATAAACAGTCTCCGGAGAAGTAGTCCATCCATACTGGTTGTAGCATTGAAGTCATAGTGGGCTAGGCCACTACTATCAAAGCGTTTTCACCAGCTGTCCTTCGTCGACAACAACAACAACAACAACAACACACACACACACACTTTCTCTCATCTTGCAGTCCAGCCAACTGCAGGTGTGTGAATTATACATGACGGAGGTGCAGACTCGTACACACAGTCCGTCCACACAGTGACCGCTGTTGGTGGATTAAAAAGACCAACTCGGGGGGCGGCAGTAGCTCAGGAGGTAAGAGTGGTTGTCTGGCCAACAGGAAGGTTGCTGGTTCGATCCCCGGGCTCCTCCGTCTCCGTCTAGTTAAGTGTCGAGGTGTCCCTGAGCAAGACGCCACCTGCTCCTGACGTGTTGGTTGGCACCGCCGTCGGTGGGTGAATGTGAGGCAATACTGTAAAGCGCTTTAGATAAAAGTGCTATAGAAATCCAAGCCATTCCAATGTAATGCTTTAAATCTGCATTCGTTTTGACATGGACTACATCTGCTTCCTTTCCTTCCCCATCTGCTATTATTTGACCTCGTTCACCAATGAGTAGTTTGAAGCGGTGAAAGGAGTCCTACACAATGATGCACTCTGAGTGGAGCAGGAGAACCAATCACGTGATGCGGTGATGGTGATGTTGGTCGGGGGGGGGTGTGTGGCTGTGATGTCTTTGGCCATAAAAGGTGCGGGATAAGTGATGATTTCTCAGATCTGTGTCGACGTGGCTGCGAGCCTGTCCGTCACTGCGCATTTATCCAACACACCCACGCATACACACACACACACACACGCACATGGACACACACACACACACACTGTTGTCCTTTCTATGAACTGCACTTCTGTTGAACTGTAACTATTCAGCAGGTAGGTAGTGACACAAACCATGGACGGTTAGAACACGCTTCCGTGAAGACACATATAAACATATTAGCAAATATAACAAAAGCCGCATAAATTCAACCACAAAAACCGACCGACGATCATAACGGCGCACGTATCTACAGTATCTGGTCAGAAGAACCTGGAATGAATGTGGTTTGGGTCGAGGGTCGGAAGGGTGTTGATCAACAGGAAGCGTAGCTTGTAGCGTAGCTTGTTGCACGTAGGGTAGCTTGTTGCTACCCTGTTGCTAACCAAGGCCGCTCTAGGCGTTATGGTTGAGTAAAGACGGCAGCGTTAAGACGACATCGGGCAGAAGTATGATATATTTCTCTTTTTTCCCCGCGTACGATTACCATAACTAGGGCTATTACTTTATTTTTTACGCCCATACGTTTTGTTAAACGGTAAACGGTTCATTTGCAGTGTCCACAGTCTTGGGTAAAGATTGCCTTTGGGCGGCGCTATGAGGCCGGCGTGGCGAACAAGCTGTCCCCGATATTTGGATTAAAAGCGTGTGGAAAATGGTAATCTAAGGGAAGATTGCTGGGACGGGGCGCCTCAGACCCCCCCTCTGGGAAATTGAAATTAATTAACATTCTGTGGGAGCTTTCCCCTCTCAATTCAATTCATATCTATCGTGCATTAATACAATAAGGCTGGCCGCCATTAGAAGCCGTTTCCCACAGCAGCAGCAGCAGCAGCACATAAACTACATATCGATTACTCTGCTCCGTAGATGGTTGCACCAGAACCCCCCGGACGAGGAATGTGATTGGCTACGAAGGGGTTGTGATCGGTCGAAGTTGCGCTTAGGGTTTGGGTGTTTTTCGATTGCCAGGCGAAAGGGTTGTGGGTTCGACGCCCCGCGAATCTCCGATCGCAGTCCAACGTAACGCGGCGTGGCCATCCTTGAATGAACACGAAGAACCGTCGCCCAGCCACGGTACCTGCTCCTTGAAGACATGTGTTCCAATTCACCTCAAAGTGTCTCTTTGAATTAAAGTGTGTCGTTAGTGTAAATGTAAAATGTAAAATGTGGGTTTACACGCTGTTACAAAGGATTGCACTGTGTGTGTGTGAGAGTGTGTGTGTGTGCGTGTGTGTGTGTGTGTGTGTGATGGTTCATACAGAGGGGGAATATTGCACCATTGCTCTCCGGGCTCGATCACAGGAACAGCTGCTTACTTCTGCTCAGATGTGTGGGACGACGGCTTCATTAGCCATGCAAACGTTCACGTCATCACAACGTAACGCGCCGTTACCTTCGAACGTTGGACGTGTGACGAACCCCCTCCCCAGTCCCCAGCTCTACAGCTCTACAGGAAGCCCTTTGAAGCAAAGATACGATACATTGAACAAACTAGTTCTAGTTAATCATTTTTTGTATTAATAATTCATTGCAATAACGCTATGAAAGGGAGGAGAGAGATATATTGTTTTTCTGACGGGGATGGGTGAACGCTCGGCAGCTGCGTTTGGGACCTGTGTTGATCTTGGGACATTTTCAAATGTTACCTTTAAATTGAATTAGACATCAGTCATTCTGATAGGGAGGTGTTAATTAGGGTTTCCATTAGGGATGCACCGATACCAGACCGAGCACAAGTACAAGTACTTACATTTGGGTACTTGCCGATACCGAATACCGATACGAGTACTTAATAAAACCATTACAGTTCTAACAATGACTTTGAAAACATGTTTCATTTTCAATTTTCATCAGATGTTCCTCACTTTCTGACTGTGAACAAATTAAACAAATATAATGGCACTGCCACACATTTCACTGAAATGTAACCTATTCAGTGGATTTCAGAACCATCCAACATACAACTGTAGCAGAACAACTGAAATGATATGTTATCATAATATGATAACATATCATTTCAGTCACTTTCTGACTGTGAACAAATTAAACAAATATAATGGCACTGCCACACACATTCCACCTGCCTGCTCAACTAACGAGAGGTTTGTAATATACAAGGCCAGTGTTGCCAACTCCTCAGTAAGGAGAGTAGCTATTGGCTGTCCTAAAAGTCGCTAGAAGTAGCTCAATGACGTCATCGCCTAATTTGCATAATTGGTCATGCGCTGTGCATGTAATGGACGCTGTAGGAGAGAGAGGAATAACGTCGTGGGGGAGACACAAAGTGAGTAAAAAACACCATAAATATGTTATTTATTTATTTATTTATTTTAGTGCAGTGATTTATTTTAGACAAAGAAAATGTTACATTTACATCCCGCCCTGATCAGCCAGCGGCGGCTTCGCGCATGCGCGATTCATTTGCTGGGAGGGACTGCCGCGCGAGGACAGGATTATTATGTAGTCAGTCGGATGCTCGGTACCGTGCGCAGTTGCTATTAACCAGAATCAGAATCAGAATCAGTTTATTCGCCAAGTTTATTCTCCAAGTAGTTTTCACATACGAGGAATTTGCTGTGGTTGTTGGTGCATACAGACAACATAAGAGTAATAATAATAACAGTTAAAAAGCATTAAAAAGCAAGTAGTGCAAAAACGACAAGAAGCATAAATATAAAATAAAGTAGAATAGTATGAATGGGTATATACAATACAGAATGATTTCTGAATGATGAGATATTTACAATACAAAATGATTTTTCAGAATATGGAACGGGTGTGGGTTGTGCGTTAATGTCATGTGTACTGTCTATGGAGGCGGGATAAGAGTCTTAAACGACAACTCGGTCGCATCTCTTTATTTCAATATTCCTTGGCTAAGAATATTACAAGGTTAACGTTGCGTTGCTAAAGTGGTATCGTGTGCGGTTGTATCGGAGTAGTTTAACGAGTACGAGTACATGAGCACAGTATCGGACCGTTATACTGGTATCGGTATCGGTGCATCCCGAGTTTCCATGGAAGGTCAGCTTCAAACAGAGAAGGGTTTGTGAAGATGAATCTCAAGTCGCAAATTATCAAAAGAAATTGGAACGAATCGTTGTGAAATACAGTGACATGTAGAGTCACGGTCATTGGCGTGTCACAATAAGAAACATGCAATTTCCCTCAATTACGGACGGGATTTCGATTAAAATAATGATTTGGCATCAGTGAACCTTTTAGTGTGTATCTTGGTGTCAAGGTGTTTCCTGCGGAGCAAGACACCACCGAACCCACCAGTTGGCTGTTTGCCTTGCATGGCCGTCGGTGGATGAATGTGTGTATGAATGTGTGTATGAATGTGTGTATGAATGTGTGTATGAATGGGTGTATGAATGGGTGGATGTGTTGGATAAAAGTTCCCTCTTCCATCGAGGGGCAGCCTTTCTGCCAGCCCGTGCGTTCTTTGGTTTTGTTTAAACCTTTGTTGCTTAGTTGCTTAGTTATGATGAACTGTGCAGCCCGATAATAATAATAATAATAATAAGAATATGGAGAAAAAGTATGTTTGGAATGTTTCAACAAAGGCGGCTACGCAGGTCTCGTATGTGCTTAGTTAGTTAAATCGACGTATGCTCGGGGAATTAGCCAGCGCAGCTCTGGAGGCTCTGTGTGGAAGGGACGCATTAGGGCTCTAATTAGAAAGGCTTCCTTTTAATTAACCGCCACATCAGAGGCGCCGGGGCTCCGCTTGTGGAGGTTAATTCCCCCGAACAAAGGCCCCCCCCCTCGGCACGGGGCCTGCGGGGGCCTGCGTGGGGGGCCTGCAAGGGGTCAGAAGGTCACCATGCAGGGCACCGCAGCACAATGACCGCACGGCTCTCTGGGGCTTGATTGGCACCTGGCAGGAAAAAAACGCTGAACTTGAGCTGATTAAATGTCAATGCGCGACAATTGAGGCGTTTAGCCGAATAGTTTGTTTTTATCCGAAATGAATCGTTAATGAAGACCCTTGTGTGGAACAGGATGCAGAGGGCAGCTGCAATCTTTTATGACTACCGGTATATATATTCATATTTCTTGTTATAATTTAATCAGCCTATTGTCAAGCAGAAACCTTTATTCAAAGCCACTCACAGGACGATACAAGTCACGTTAGACACTCCAAAAAGACTGCTTGTGTGTGTGTGTGTGTGTGTGTGTGTGTGTGTGTGTGTGTGTGTGTGTGTGTGGCCCCAGTACAGGATAGGATTTATGTCTCTATATCAGAGGATATGTGTCTGTATTTGTTTACTGGGTGTGTGACGTGTGTGTTCCAGTCTGTTTATGAATGTGTGTTTGAGTCTATTTATTTGTGTGTATGTGTGTGTGTGTCTTCTGTGTTCAAATCTATGTGTGTGTGTGTCTTCAAGTCTATGTGTGTGTGTGTACGTGTTCACATTTATGTGTGTGTGTGTGTGTGTGTGTTCATGTCTGTGTGTGCATGTGTGTTCACGTCTGTGTGTGTGTGTGTGTTCACGGTCTATGTGTGTGTTTCTGTATTCAAATCTGTATGTGTGTGTGTCTCAAGTCTGTGTGTCTTCACGTCTATGTTGTGTGTGTTCACATCTATGGTGTGTGTGTGTGTGTGTCACATGTATGTGTGTGTGTGTGTGTGTGTTCACATCTATGTACTCTATGTATGTGTGTGGTCGTGTGTGTGTTTGCACATCTATGTATGTGTGTGTGTGTCTGTGTCTGTGTGTGTGTTCACATCTATGTATGTGTGTGTGTGTGTGTGTGTGTGCGCGCGCTACAGGCCTGCTGTCTGTGGTAATGAAGTACATTGTGTAACAGAGGACGCCCTCCAGAGGGAAATCAGCTGCTGTTTTTTGCATCAGGATCAGATCTCACCGACGGCTCCGCGATACGTCGTTGTCAGGGGCGACACACACTCCGTATCATTACCAGACGCTCCCTCCACCCCCACGTCCCCTACCCCCACCTGCTGTTTACTGAATCAATACACACCGCCAGGCCAGGACACACACACACACACAACACACTGTCACTTTCTTAAACACGGTTTATCTGTTGCTAACTTTACGCACGACTGATATGCGTGGCAGGCCGTTCGGTAAGTTGAAGTCAGTTGAAGTGTTAAATTGTTAAAGTGTTCAAATGACTCGATGTCGGTGGAGATTAGTTTACTGCTTTGACTTCTGTTGATGGCGTGACAGCAACGTTTAGCTTAGCATCAAAACGCAGGAGGCCTCGGGAGGTCTATTTTCATCTTTAATGTCGACACAATTACAATTAATTCTACTGCTTTTCCCTAGGTGAGCGTTTTAAGTGCTGGAGTATAGGATGGTGGCTATCGTTGCAGTTTTCTATCACGCATCTAACTTTACTTCTACTGGATCTATTCATAATGAATTTGCTTGTACTGACATGGGTACAATAATATAATAATTATCTGTTCGGCTTTGTTTGGAAATCATCTAAACGAGTGTTATTTCTCCACGAAGAAGAGCCCCGTTGCTAAGATCATTTCTGCATCCTCATCGACCACCGGGAAGAATCATTAAATCATTTGAGTTTCATTGATTACAACTGAACTAATTAACGAGGTCATCAGAAGGCACCGAGGGAGATTCACCGGGGTCATCTCTCATGTAGAGGAGCCCGAGAGAACTGTTACGCTTGGCTATTCTCTAATATAACACACACCACACACACACACACACACACACACACCACACACCACACACACACACACACACTAGGGGTGTGGGAAATTTCTCGATTCTAAGATGCATCGCGATGCGGACATGTACGATTCTGCATCGGATTGCAAGTGGACAGAACATAATCGATTATAGCCTTACTAACGTTGATGTAAAAAAAAAAGCGCTGGCAGCGGCTTATTTTCAATGCAAACCCCTATGAAGTTCAGCGCTTTTGGTCGCTCTGCTCCCAGTGCTCTGAGTTGAAAATAGTTCAACTTTTGGAGAAGCGTCGCGCTCATCAATGTCACGTCTCTCTTGTCACGCAATCAAATTGAGGAGGGGGCGGGGACATACGATATCACATTGGCAACAAAAGGCGAGGAGAACCTTATACAGGCCGCATGGACAACCCAGTGTACTACAGGACGCGAGTCTCTCCATTGTTTCAAATTAATTTATAATCAAAATAGACGGGATTACGCTAGTGCAAGGCCTGGCCAAACCCGGCGGCTCCCGAGCCGCTATGCGGCTCTTTGCCTGGTTTCTTGCGGCTCTTACGTTCATATTGATTTGTGGGTTTTTTTTAGGCTGTCAAAGTTAACGTTATCACAGATGTTGCGTTAATGGCGGTTTCTGATGGGGGGGAGGGGTCCGGTAATTCACGGTTCTGATGGGGGGGGGTCCGTTCATTTGCGGTTTGATGGGAGGGGGGGGGGGGGTGCTCCGTTAATTCGGAGCCCCCCATAATAGATAAGACTATGAAATTTATTGCCCTGGCAGTGGCTACAATATGTTTGGTGTGTGTGAGAGGAAGAGATGGAAGATGTTCATGTGTGTATGATGTGGCTCTTTGCAGTAACACAGTAAAAAAATTGGCTCTTCGTCTCTGGACTGGTTGGCCACCCCTGCGCTAGTGTGACGTCACAACGAAGGAATGTGGAGCGCTAGAAAGAACACGTGAGAAGCGCTCTGAGAAAAAGAGGTTGTGTTATTGAAGGCTGCATCGAGATCATCAAGATGCATCGTAGAATCGAATCGAATCGTGGGACAGCTGAATCGTTAATCGAATCGAATCGTGAGGCAGTGAGATTCACAGCTCTAACACACGTGGGGGAAATTCTTTGTAATGGATTGCATTTATATATCGCTTTTATCCAAAGCGCTTTACAGTATTGCCTCAACTTCACCCATTCATAACCATACGCGGGTGTCTCAACCATGCAAGGTAACACCACACGTCAGGAGCAGGTAGGGTAGGTGTGTCTGCTCAGGGACACCTCACACTTGCTAGGAGAGGAGGAGCCGGGGATGAACCAGCAACCTTCCTGTTGCCAGACAACCGCTCTTATACCTCCTGAGCTACTGCCGCCCGTTGTCTGTTGTCTGCAACTTCCACTCAAATTAATAAAGGAGTGTGGTTGGTATAGTGGATGACCTCTACTCTGAGGTCTGACATGCTCATCATCTCAGCAGCTAGCTCATCACCTCAGCTAGTGTCCCCCCCCCCCATGGTGCACCGTGTGAGCCCTGGCTCTGCAGGGGGCATCATTTCGTTGTCCTCAGTCAGGGAAGACGAGAGGCCTGCTGTGGATACCAAGGCCTGCTGTCCCCGGGAGAAGAAAGAAAGGGCAAAAAACACTTTTCCTTTCCTTCTATTCTATTCTGTTCTTGTCTCCATTCAGCTCCCAAGCGATCCACTGTTCCTTTCTCACCGGACGAACCCCTTCTGTGCTTCAACACTCAACCCTGTTCCCATATATACAGTGTATTATATATATATATAACAGTATATTAGATATAAATTAAAAGTGCTGTCAAGTTAAACGGGGTAATAACTTCTAAAGAGTAATGAAATGCTGTAATAGATGTCGTTTTTTTTTTCGACACACTATCCGCATGCTTGATATATTGCCTTCCGAACAACAAGCTCGACCTTACTATGCCAACTTTCTATTCAAGTTCAACTTATTTTTTTTACGACAGTAAATATATCTTACCTATATTGTATTATATTAGGCTTATATACACTGTACATTTATTATCCTATTGTTTTTCTTCTTATGTTGTATTTTTGAGCAACCTCCGGCACAAGAATTTCTTCGGTGGAATAAACATTCCACCTTAATCTATCTCTTATCTTAGATCCCGCAGGTGAGCTACGCGGTCCACGGCGCCGAGCTGAGCGACAACTCGCGCTACGACTTCTTCTCGCGCGTGGTGCCGCCGGACACCTACCAGGCGCAGGCCATGATGGACATCGTGAAGGCCATGCGCTGGAACTACGTCTCCACCGTGGTGTCGGAGGGGAAACTACGCCGAGAGCGGGTGCACGCCTTCGTGCACAAGTCCCGCGAGGACGGTGAGTCTCCTGGCTCCTTGTTGTTGTCGTTGTTGTTGTTGTTGTTGCTGCTGTTGGTTTTTTGAGTATTTATTTATCGGCTTCCGTTGGTTTTTATTTCGTCTCGGAAAATGTAATTCTCCCAGAAAGACCCCCGGGGGTGGGGTGGGCAGGGAGGTTTAATCGGCCCCCCGTGGAACAGAAGAAAGTGCAACATTTACGATAAAAGGTTAGCATCGCTGCGTCGTCCATAAGCACGCTAAAGCATCCAAAGCTACAAACAAATTACATTCTAATTTGAAATACGAATACATAATCGTGACATAAAGAAACAGCAGTTTTACAGCTCATTTGCACGTAATGAATTCCCAATATGTTCCCCAGACTTTTCTTTTCCACATATATTTTAGATCGCTGTAATACAAAAAGCTAGTGGTGGGACTCGATAAAAAAAATGTATCTAATTAATTAGAGGCTTTGTAATTAATTAATCGAAATTAATCGCATTTTAATCGCATATCAATATTTGACACGAGAAGCAACATTTTTCAATTCAAATGGATTTTGGTATACGAGTGAATCAATGAATAGACATTATACATACGTTTAAGCAGCAAAATCCTGTTTATTTTAGCTACACAGACCAACAGATCAGTGCAGCAATTTTAGGAATAATTTCAAACACAATGTACCTAACCTAATGTTACACTAACCCTCCCCACCCAAACAAATATCCTTGGTCAAAATAATAAACAGACCAACATTTTAACATAAAGAGCCATTTCTACCATCTAAAATGGTAAAAAAAAAATATATATTAATTAATTAACGGTCAAACGCGGTCTCTTCCGGTGCGTCCATGTTTGAGCCTCCAACGCTCTAGTGGGGCTTTGTTGTCTGACGTCACTCAATGCACGTTGTGCGTCGCTATGATCGGTACGCCTGGAATTCGTCCACTGAGAAACGTTCCGTGGTGTTTGGAGTGCAAAAATAAAGTGCGATTAAAATGCGTTAATTAGTTTTAACGCGTTATTTTTTCTGTAATTAATTAATCGAAATTAACGCGTTAAAGTCCCAGCCCTAATATATATATATATATATACACACACACAGGCACCCAGGAAACATCACTGATGATGTATCCAGGTGCATCACAGGATGACGTATGTTAAAAGCTTCTGTCTGGGACAACCAGATGACCGGGAATTATGACCAACATGAACAGCACAGATCGAAATTCCCGCAGCAAAGAAGAAGAGAAAAGAAGAAGAAGGACTAGAAGAAGAGAAGCCTCATGTATAGTCAGAAGACAACGAAGAGAAGCTTTCCGACACAGAAAGGACAGGATCGCCAGGCACTAGAAGGAAGCGGAAACGCGACGACTTTCACTCTCTCACGCCTTAACAAGGGCTCATCTTCGATCGGGATGTACACTGCGAGAGGTACACCAGCAGTCTCTAAGCGTCGCAGCCATAAGAAGGCGGACGACGACTTTCCTCTCCCGCCTTCAAGGGCTCTCTCGTCGGTGTACCTGGGGGGTCACCGGCAGTTTAAGCGTCGCGCGTTTGGCTCCCGCTAAAGGCTTTCATTAATAACGACGAGACCTGGAAGTGCCCCGGCTCTTGGCTCGGGAACGCGAGCAGACAGGGAATTGGCTCGGGAAGCTCATCAATCAGGACCACTATGCCGCCTCCCCCCCCCCTACACCGCCGCCACCACTTTAACCCTCCTGGCGCCAAGATCCCAGACTTACATCTTCCGTGGTGGACTATAGCGCTTGTGGTTGAGGTGGTTATCAGTGACCCCCCAGTCCCCCCCAATCCCACACATACTGGCCCCCCATAGGTCCCTACTGGCCCCACCCTATCTTCCATCTCATATTTGACATTGGGGTTACAACTCATTTCAATAATAATCAATGATGTGGTTTGGAGGGAGGTTGTATCGACCAGTCAAGATCAAGTACTTCTTAACAATGTTTGCTCCTGTCTCAGCAACCTGCTGTAGGCCTACAGTACATGCACATGGTTAGCCTCAGTGTTTACCGTCCCTCCATGATGCCTGCCCTGCCTGAACCCCAGACCTCCCCGCTCCCCCGTCTACCTATACATACCCTTTTTGCACACACTGTCAAAGTCAAAGTCAAAGTGCTTTCGTGTCACATGTCCATCATAACACAGGGCCATTCTGAACAGCGGAATTCTTGTGAGATGGCAGGCGACTGTATGCAAAAAAAGTTGGTAAAAAAGATGAAAAATAAGATCATTTTATATATATATATGCATTGAAAAAAAATTACATGAAAATACATATATATACACACATCTACATATACTGTACATATATACACATGTACAGGTTCTAATAGAAGCCGAGTTTTCTCCTTTAACTGTCTGACGGCGTGAGGCTGAGAGTAAAAATCAAAGCGATCCGATCAATACTGGGGTGGGGTGGTGTGTGGGGCGGGGCGGTGTTAAAAGAGAGCGCCGTTAGCCAGGATGACGCGCGCACACACACACACACGCACACGCACACACACGTGTCGGAATCAAAGCAAGCGTTTGCCCGCGCGTGTGTTTCCCATCAGAGAGGTCAGCGCAGCGTGTCAACAACGGCAACAACGACAACAAGCAGCCAATCGGAAGCCTCTCGTCCCTCGTTTGAAACGCTACGCTATGCTACACGCTACGCTAAGCTACAGCAGCAGCAGCGCTAGCATGTTGACCTCTGGCAGCCCCGGCGGAGACGTTTTATATATTATTACTATTCTCTGTGTGTTCGCTTAATTGCGCGATGCTTTTTCTTCCCAGCTCCTCCGTCTTGCCGCTATTATTTTCAGCTCTATTAGCCGGAGTTGACTTGACTTACGGGGACGTGGAGTCCGTTCACCTGCGTTGAGGTATATCGTCCCGGGATGTCGGGAACGCTCGCCGTTAATCTTCGGCGAAGCGCGGTCTTCCTCTTGTCTCCGCGCTGTTCGTGTTTGAATAATTGAACGTCATTTATATTCATGAGGTCCCTTAAAAGGCTCCACCTTAATGTTATGACTGCTGATTTGTAGCAGAGCTCTGTGATCATCCTCATTCAGTATCATAGTCTGAGAGAGAGAGAGAGAGAGAGAGAGAGAGAGATGAGAGAGAGGAGAGAGAAGAAGAGAGAGAGAGAGAGAGGAGAGAGGAAGGAGAGAGAGAGAGGAGAGGAGGAGAGAAGAGAGAAGAGAGAGAGGAGGAGAGAGAGAGAGAGAGAGAGAGAGAGAGAATTCCCTACCCGGGTTATGGGTACCCCTGCTAGACGGGGGGTTGCCAAAAAGGTTGCTAAAATGAGGACGTTGAATATTATTATTATTTGTCAAATATGATATTGATGATGACTGTTGGGCTGTGGGACAACATGAGAGCACAGGGTAGGAAACGCTGTGTTAAGAGTACTTTTGGCAGAGGCACTTTCTCTCAGAGCTGTAGATAAACAGTTTAGTTCAGTCTAGTGTCTGCAGGAAGCCACAGGGCTCCCTGTGTCTCCGTCTGGGTCCCAGAGCTCTCCAGCGGTGTTGTCGGAGGACTAGGAGCTCCGCAACAAGAGGAAACACACTATTTTCCGTCCCCGCGCAAAGCAAAGAAATGTGATTTCTCCGCGACTCGCCGGCAAAACGTTCACGAATATCCGTCTGGCGCGATATCCGCACGCCGAAGTTCCACAAAGTGTGTCCCACATGCCGGGGTGCGATGACGACTTTATTAATAAACTGACAGTAAGCAGTAATACACACACACACACACACACACACACACACACACACGACTCCCATCGCAGATACTTTTTTAGTTTTCTGCATTATATCGGGTATGAGAAGTCAACACTCACACTCCAAATCTATTTACAGAGATACTGTATATATAATGTTTTGCATGTGGCATTAATGAGCAAGCAGTAGGTTAGGCGTCTTGCTCACCAGGTAGACAGCAGAAGTTGGGAGAAACACCCAAACTACTACACCAGACTATCCCACTGCCAGGAAGGTTTTACATTGAACTGTTGTGCCTTCAGAAAAGCCATAGTGAAAAAAATTGGCCATCTCTTCCTTCCCCGGCGAATGTTGTAGTAGTATGTACTGACAAATACATTGTGGAAGGTTAGAATGCGAACAGAAATACATTTTGTTTGTTCGTTTGACTGTACATTTTGCAATGTACCGCAATAATACGTCTTTGTGTTCACGTCTAAGCACCGCGGGCGCACCAGGAGCAGGTGGTGCTTTGAGAAGGAGGCATCCGTTTGTGACAAAGAAAGTGTAAAAAAGGCGGGAGAAAGAAACATGGCCTCTTCTTGATCCGACGATATTTGTCGCTTGTGTGTCACGGATGGGGGTTTTGAGATTTGGTGAAATGTCAACAGCTCCTCTCCTTAGAGAGACACTGACAAGGAAGAGAGAGAGAGAGAGAGAGAGAGAGAGAGAGAGAGAGAGAGAAGAGAGAGAGAGAGAGAGGAGAGAGAGAGAGAGAGAGAGAGAGAGAGAGAGAGAGAGAGAGAGAGAGAGAGAGAGAGAGAGAGAGAGAGAGAGAGAGAGAGAGAGAGAAGGCTAAGCCAAATTGACTCTTCAAAACGACTCGGGATACAAAATCTCCCCCCGAATCCTCGTTTAAGGTCGTTTAAATCTCTCTCCGGGATGAGACGGTAAACATCGCGTCGCGGATCGTTCCCGTAAGACGCGGTGAGATTCCGGTGATTTAGCAGAAGAGGACACAGATGCAGGCGACTAAAGCGTTCCTCCTGGGTGGCTTTGTTGTCTGACGTCACTCAATGCACATTGTGCATCGCTATGATCGGTATGCCTGGAATTCGTCCACTGAGAAATGTTCCGTGGTGTTTGGAGTGCAAAAATAAAGTGCGATTGAAATGCATTAATTAGTTTTAACGCGTTATTTTTTCTGTAATTAATTAATCGAAATTAACGCTTTAAAGTCCCAGCCCTACTAAAAACGCAACATAACAGAACACAAGACGCGAGCATACATCACCATACGTCTCCCAGCCCCTGCGAAACCTCTCCTGGCAGAATCAGGTTGAGGGAGTACTAACACTGCAGCACGAGTTCATCCGCAGAAGAAGAAGAAGAAGAAGAAGAAGAAGAAGCCTCATGTAGGTCAGAGACACGAAGAGAAGTTTCCCGACACGAAAGACGGATCGCCGGCCATAAGAAGGCGGACGACGACTTTCCTCTCCCGCCTTCAAGGGCTCTCTCGTCGGTGTACCTGGGGGGTCACCGGCAGTTTAAGCGTCGCGCGTTTGGCTCCCGCTAAAGGCTTTCATTAATAACGACGAGACCTGGAAGTGCCCCGGCTCTTGGCTCGGGAACGCGAGCAGACAGGGAATTGGCTCGGGAAGCTCATCAATCAGGACCACTATGCCGCCTCCCCCCCCCCTACACCGCCGCCACCACTTTAACCCTCCTGGCGCCAAGATCCCAGACTTACATCTTCCGTGGTGGACTATAGCGCTTGTGGTTGAGGTGGTTATCAGTGACCCCCCAGTCCCCCCCAATCCCACACATACTGGTGGGGTCCCTACTGGCCCCACCCTATCTTCCATCTCATATTTGACATTGGGGTTACAACTCATTTCAATAATAATCAATAATGTGGTTTGGAGGGAGGTTGTATCGACCAGTCAAGATCAAGTACTTCTTAACAATGTTTGCTCCTGTCTCAGCAACCTGCTGTAGGCCTACAGTACATGCACATGGTTAGCCTCAGTGTTTACCGTCCCTCCATGATGCCTGCCCTGCCTGAACCCCAGACCTCCCCGCTCCCCCGTCTACCTATACATACCCTTTTTGCACACACTGTCAAAGTCAAAGTCAAAGTGCTTTCGTGTCACATGTCCATCATAACACAGGGCCATTCTGAACAGCGGAATTCTTGTGAGATGGCAGGCGACTGTATGCAAAAAAAGTTGGTAAAAAAGATGAAAAATAAGATCATTTTATATATATATATGCATTGAAAAAAAATTACATGAAAATACATATATATACACACATCTACATATACTGTACATATATACACATGTACAGGTTCTAATAGAAGCCGAGTTTTCTCCTTTAACTGTCTGACGGCGTGAGGCTGAGAGTAAAAATCAAAGCGATCCGATCAATACTGGGGTGGGGTGGTGCGTGGGGGGGGGCGGTGTTAAAAGAGAGCGCCGTTAGCCAGGATGACGTGCACACACACACACACACACACACACACACACACACACACACACACACACACACACACACACACACACACACGTGTCGGAATCAAAGCAAGCGTTTGCCCGCGCGTGTGTTTCCCATCAGAGAGGTCAGCGCAGCGTGTCAACAACGGCAACAACGACAACAAGCAGCCAATCGGAAGCCTCTCGTCCCTCGTTTGAAACGCTACGCTATGCTACACGCTACGCTAAGCTACAGCAGCAGCAGCGCTAGCATGTTGACCTCTGGCAGCCCCGGCGGAGACGTTTTATATATTATTACTATTCTCTGTGTGTTCGCTTAATTGCGCGATGCTTTTTCTTCCCAGCTCCTCCGTCTTGCCGCTATTATTTTTCAGCTCTATTAGCCGGAGTTGACTTGACTTACGGGGACGTCGAGTCCGTTCACCTGCGTTGAGGTATATCGTCCCGGGATGTCGGGAACGCTCGCCGTTAATCTTCGGCGAAGCGCGGTCTTCCTCTTGTCTCCGCACTGTTCGTGTTTGAATAATTGAACGTCATTTATATTCATGAGGTCCCTTAAAAGGCTCCACCTTAATGTTATGACTGCTGATTTGTAGCAGAGCTGTGTGATCATCCTCATTCAGTATCATAGTCTGAGAGAGAGAGAGAGAGAGAGAGAGAGAGAATTCCCTACCCGGGTTATGGGTACCCCTGCTAGACGGGGGGTTGCCAAAAAGGTTGCTAAAATGAGGACGTTGAAGTCCGGCGAGGACTCTCCCAGCTGGCCGCCGAGGGCCCGAGCCCGACCCGAACGAAGAACTCAGGGGGATCGTAAACTCCCGCCCCCTAGCGCCCTTCGGGGGCCGGAGCAACCCGTTGTTTTCCATTATCATGTTATCCTTCAGAGAGAATTCCCTACCCGGGTTATGGGTACCCCTGCTAGACGGGGGGTTGCCAAAAAGGTTGCTAAAATGAGGACGTTGAATATTATTATTATTTGTCAAATATGATATTGATGATGACTGTTGGGCTGTGGGACAACATGAGAGCACAGGGTAGGAAACGCTGTGTTAAGAGTACTTTTGGCAGAGGCACTTTCTCTCAGAGCTGTAGATAAACAGTTTAGTTCAGTCTAGTGTCTGCAGGAAGCCACATGTGTGTGTGGTGTGTGTGTGTGTGTCAGGTGTGTGTGTGCAGGTGTGTGTGTGTAGAGGTGTGTGTGTGTGTGTGTGTACCTGAGGCGGCTCTTCAGCGTGTTGACCTCGCGGCCCAGCCCCTCGCTGGCCTCGGTGGCGTCGTCCAGCTCGCGCTGCAGCTTCCTGCGGGAGGCATTGGAGCGTGTGGCCTCCTCCTCTGCCTCCTCCAGCTGCCGCTTCAACTGCTTCATGCGGGAGTTGGACTTCTCCATCTGCAGGGTAAAGCTCTCCGTCTCTGGGTCTCCAGAGTCCATCTCTCGACGCGGTGAGGTTGTCGCAGGAAAGGACTAGGGGTTAAAGCTACTAACTTCCTCCAACGAATGAGGAAAAACACATCTATTTTCTTCGTTATCCTAGCCTTCCGCCGGCCAAAGCATAAGATGAATGTGATCTCTCCGCGACTCGCCGGCTCACAAAACCCGCTTCTCCCGGATACTAGGAACCCGTCATCCAGTACGTGCTCCGGCTTTACTGCGAGTATACCTCGCCGCCCCAACGTACCGAATTCAGTAATCCACAAAGTCGAAATATTGGTGATGCTGTCTTTACAGAACCAACAAAAAAACAAACCATCCCGCTCTCAACCCCTGTTGCTTTTGTTAATGTTTGTCCAAACATGCTCCCGCGGGCTCGCATTGGATTCCGGACGACACCCTTTGGTTACTTAAGTAATAACTGACAGTAATGCCCATGGCATGGCAACTAGTAATCCCACACACACACACCATCTCACACCACTATCATCACGCTCCGCGAGTCGCTCAGGATACTTTTTTAAGCTGGTTTGCTACATGATTTACTTTATTTGGGTGGCTCCTGTCGGCGCACTGCTCATAACCACCTCGACACAATCCAAATCAGTATGTTACAACGACTCCCATCGCAGATACTTTTTTAGTTTTCTACATTATATCGGGTGTGAGAAGTCAACACTCACACTCCAAATCTATTTACAGAGATACTGTATATATAATGTTTTGCATGTGGCATTAATGAGCAAGCAGTAGGTGAGGCGTCTTGCTCACCAGGTAGACAGCAGAAGTTGGGAGAAACACCCAAACTACTACACCAGACTATCCCACTGCCAGGAAGGTTTTACATTGAACTGTAACAGAAAAGCCATAGTGAAAAAAATTGGCCATCTCTTCCTTCCCCGGCGAATGTTGTAGTAGTATGTACTGACAAATACATTGTGGAAGGTTAGAATGCGAACAGAAATACATTTTGTTTGTTCGTTTGACTGTACATTTTGCAATGTACCCCAATAATACGTCTTTGTGTACACGTCTAAGCACCGCGGGCGCACCAGGAGCAAATGGAACGTTTGTCCCGCATCCCGCATGAACAGAACAATGTCCCGCATTTCAAAGATCATGGTAAAAATAAAATATAAAAAAAAGAATAATTTGTTCCTTTAATGCCTCGCTCCACTTACCCTCTTATATAAAAAAAATGCTGTTATTGGGGAAACGTCATTGGTTAAAAAAAAATAGAGCTAACGCGCATCCGTGTCAAAAATCAATGCGCAGCCGTGGCGTGGTGCGTCGTTTTTATGTGGAGAAGACAACCGAAAGTAAAGTTTAGCTAGCAAAACAAAACGAGAAAATGGATGAAACTCCAAAGAAAAAAAGACTCTGCTCATACAACAGAGACTGGGAGAGGAGATATACGTGGCTGAGATCTGTTTCAGACGATCCCCAAAAGGGCGAGTGCAGGATTTGCCGCCGGAGCTTCACCATCACCCATGGAGGAGAGGGGGACGTTAAGAGGCATGGCGATGGTGAGGCTCACAAAAGAAATGCACAGCAAAGGAATGCCAAAAGACAGCAACACAGACAAAGTCACAGTGGCTGAGGTGACCAGTGTCTACCATAACGTGCAGCATGGCTTATCATATAGATCTGGCGATTGTGGATCTAAACTTTCCCCCGTCATGTTCCCCGATTCAGAGATAGCTAAGAAACTAGCATGCGGACGCACCAAGAGCGCAGCTATCGTTACCGATGTACTTGCACCTGCATCCGTGGAGACATGCTTGAAACACTTAAATACACCAGTGGTTGCAGACAAACCTGATTCTCTTCCATTTTTCTCAATTGCATCTGATGCGTCAAACCACGGCACTACCAAGCTATTACCACTAGCAGTGCGATTTTACACCCCAGAGCTTGGCGCGCAGAACAAATTGTTGGACTTTTACGATGACCACAAGGAAGACTCCGATGCGATATTTAACCAGGTCGTTTCGAGGCTCAAGGAGAGCAACCTGGGGTTAGAACGGGTCTCTGCATACTCAGCAGATAACGCCAGCGTGAATTATGGGGTACATAAATCTGTGTATAAAAAGTTAAAAGACAAGAATGGTGCAATCATCAAAGCCAACAGCGTGGCCCACATTCTGCATAATTGTGGGAGGAATTCAGGTGACAAGCTTT
>PIJE02003507.1:35429-38732 GCA_002895965.2 Coryphaenoides rupestris | reverse complement strand
CACACACACACACACACACACACACACACACACACACACACACACACACACACACACACACACACACACACACTCCTAGCTCTTGAACCAAAAAGTGCAACAGAAAGTTGGAATTTGTCATGTAACATTAGAGGGAGTATTTTATTTATTTGTAAGTCAAATAAAGTCATTTATTTGTAGAGCCCATTTAAAACAAAAGAAGTTGAGCCAAAGTGCTGTCCAGTTGAGGCAGTTGAAATGATGAAAGGAACAGAATAAAATCCTAATATAGCCTAATAAAATAAAGTACAATAAATAAAATGATAAAAATGTAACTTCAAAGTAGTAAAATCTTGATAAAGGTAGTAAAATATATATTTAAAACAATTAAAATTAAAACACAATTAAAGGATGTTACAACATAAAATAAGAGTGGACTGTAGGAAACAGTAGTTATTCTTTTGGCCCAAATCTTCATTTAGCAGTATGGTTGTGAAAGGCCTCTCATAACAAGATAGTTACTACATTACTGCAGGGAGACACATATCCAGTGATGATTAGGCCTATTTGAGGTAAATAGAGGCACGCACTGCTTTTTTGATTGGAAGCGTATTATCTCAACAACGTTCAATATTGGATTTCTTAACACACGCCAGCAGACCCTCGACATTGAACTCCCAGCTAGTTGCCTAGAAACAGCAAACTTGTCCTCCTGCATGCGAAGGGCATCCCCCTTTTGTAAGCGATATCAGGAAAAGGACAGCCACTGTGTTGACACCGCATGGAAACAAACCCCTGCTGGTTTCCATTCACACAGGATGGTGACACGGTGACATGGGGCACCAGTTCTTTCATGAATCATCGCCATCATTTCCACAAAGGACACCAGCGTTCCTGAATCATGAGGAAATTTGAAGATCGTCACTCTCTCTTCTTGCTCTATTGAGATGCCACACAAAAGGATTCTGGGAGAATGATTCGGTTTTGTATTTGAAATGGCTGCCCATTTTTGTATCCGATGAACATTTGTAGAGTTATTCCTCTTTAGACATTACATATTTTAAATGTTTTTGAATTGTAACTTTCAGGTACACCTTTGGGTACCCTAAAAGTAGACTGCCATACTAGTAACCGAGCGATACTAGTAACCCCATCTGAGGAACACTGCCTAAAAATAACTTGATTTCCCCCCCATACATCCACATACCACTATTGTTCTGCTTTTTCATCTGAGTCCCAAGCCATTTATCGACTTCATTATTTACACGGGACCCTTCCATTTGCCATTACCATTTCCCATCCCCATAGATGAAATGGGCAGAACATCTATTATTTGACCTAGATATGACGGGATAGTGGGCCTGTTGTAAGCATAGGCTATTACCTGAGCAATGCCACACCAAGCAGGCTCCCATTATAAACCACAAAACAATATCAATATCAACCCATCATTCATACCCATTCATACACACACACACGTCCACACACACACACACACACACACACACACACACACACAAACACACACACACACAACTGGCTTGTCAGATGGCCGAGTGTCAGTGGCTGATGGTGTAGACAAGAGTACGTTTCTCACTGCTGATCCCTTAACGTTTTAAGGCAGTTGAACATATGGCCTGGGTCGAGTGGCGACACGGGCAGGATTAGGATTCGTTAACTGTTTAGTGAAGCAAAGCCAGATTATTTTCACTGCTAAGGCTTGTGAAGTGAACCCAGACGGCTACTGGGGCCTAATGAGGCATTAGTCTTTTAGTAGACTTTAGGCCTAATGTAAAATGTTTAGCCACCACAACTCCAGGAAGTTGTTATATGTTATATAAAGTCATTTTTACTATTACATTATTGTGTGTATGTATGTGTCTGTGTGTGTGTGACTGTGTGTGTGTATGTGTGTATGTATGTGTGTGTGTGTGTGTGTGTGTGTATGTGTGTGTGTGTGTGAGTGAACACACACACACACACACACACACACACACACACTCACACACTCCCCTGGCATGGTGCCATCTATGCTAATAACACGACTCTCTAGCCTAGTGGAGGAGCTTCAAAAAGTTCAAAGCAGCCTTCGCTTGTTTCCTTCACGGATGACAAACGGCTGCCCTCGCCGTGCGTGCTGCAGGAATCAATGGGTTGGACAGAGGCAAGCAGGGGAAGAGAGATGATCTACTCTCGATGCACTATGTATGCACTTAATGGGATTAGCCAGAGAAATACAACACATGGGCATACGGCCCTGCAGGGACAGGCGCTGCGCTAATCATATCAAAGTGTACAGCGCAGCAGAAAACAGCATTGGTGTAACTGCATTGTAATTATGAAATAAGGTTGAGAGACGAGAATTATCCGTGAAATAAGTGCAATACAAGTATCATCCATCAGTGATTATGATGATCGTTATGTAATGTGAAATAATAGCATTTAGATTCATAAATTAAAAAGAAAACCTGATCTCATCCAATAAGTGGGGCGGCAGTAGCTCAGGAGCTAAGGCAGTTGTCTGCAAACTGGAGAGGTTGCTGGTTCGATCCCTGGGGTCGAGGTGTCCCTGAGCAAGACACCACCTAACCCTAACTGCTCCTGATGTGTTGGTTGTTACCTTGCATGGTTGGCACCGCTGTCAGTGTATGAATGGGTGAATGTGAGGCAATACTGTAAAGCGCTTTGGATAAAAGCACTATATAAATGCAATCCATTTACCATTTAATCTGAACAAACCGCACTCTCTGCAAACAGAAACAAGTGGGTCTACATTACGATGTCCGGCACAATGGCAACCAGGGCTACACATTAGCATCAGGTTCCCTGGTGGGAGCCCCCCACGGCCAACAGGACATACAGTATCTACTGTCTTAGTCTAACTGATCGACCTGCTCTATTAAGTCTAGTGCTATTGACTCCTCTCTGTTGCCTGCTGAGCTGCCGTGTGGGCTAGCTGCGGGCTGTCTACGGCTCCCACAGGGGCAAACACTGGTGGGCATCTGGTCCTCACATTGATTAGGCCTATAGTAGTGCAGCCCCCTGGAGCTTGAATGGAAGGAAGCAAGTGGCCTCAAGATGCACACAGACAGACAGGCAGACAGACAGGCAAATATAAATGAACACAACAAGGGATTATTTTACACCCATTCAAATGTGTAACCACAGACAAAGTGCCTGCAAAACCTATAAAACCTCTATGTCTGTATATAGGCTTGTATTTCATATGCATGCACAAGACAACGTTTAATTTGTTGTACAATGGTGTGCCATCTCTTTTACCGCTTATTGGCCTCTTTTAAGACGTCTTCTGGAATAAAGGCT
>PIJE02003507.1:10429-32929 GCA_002895965.2 Coryphaenoides rupestris | reverse complement strand
TACCCACATATCATTTCACGAAAAAAAGTGTCATTGTTATGTCTCTGCTTAACATCTGATCTCATTGATGTGGCAGAGTGTGACAGAAAGTGTGACACTTTCAGTCACACTTTCCACTATATTTGAAGCAAAAAACATAAAAATACATTGAACTGTGCCTATACAAAGCAATATAAAGAAAGATATGCCATCTGGTGGACGCTTTTATCCAAAGCTTTTATCCAAAGCGAGTGGGCCTAAATTAGGGCATTATTATTATTATTATTATTATTCCTGGGCTTTATTGATGTAGTATGTCCTCCTGAGCATGTACGTCAGCATCCTTTTTCGAGCCATGTGGCACCATGATGATGATAGGGCCTTGTACTTCCTACTTACGTTTGATTGATAGACCAATGGGACGAATAGACCAATCAGGCAGACGGAGGGGCGGGGCTTAACGTGACGTGTGGCGCGTTGGTCACACCTCTGCCATATATGGTATTGGACAGAAAAGAAGCGCAGAAAGTTTTTCACAGCACATAACAGCAACTCAGAATGAATGGCACGGCGTACGCTAACTTTGACAACCAAGAACACGTCCTGAAACTCGGGGAGACGTTCGAGAAACACCCCAAAAGTGCATACCACACGGTGCGATGTAAGTTTAAATGTCAAATTCCCACGCAATTCGGCTGGGTTAGCTCTGTAGGTAGCCGGGTTAGCTCTGTAGGTAGCCGGGTTAGCTCTGTAGGTAGCCGCATTAGCTACGCTAGCTCGTTAGCTAGAATAGTTATGCTAGCCAGCCGGACTACGTGGATAACAAACAAACGGTCAGAACCAATTTGAAACGAGGGGCATCTCCATGTACGCACAACATCGGTCGTTACGATGGATATCCAGAGTATCCGACTATATGTCTATACTGTGTGCAGTGGTTTCCGCTGCAAGATAGCAGCTAGCTAGCGTAGCAAGGCAAGTGGCCGCATAAACAGGAGCTCGTGTCGCCCACCTTCGGGCTGGCGCGCACAAACTGCCACACTCCTGGTCATACAGTTATCGTGCATTATCTATATCTACTAGGACTGACATTTGTAATACGTTATTTTATTTTTATCTACTATTCTATTTTTCTCTTTGTTTTTTAATATTGCATGCAGCCTGGCAACGAATTTCTTCAGGTTATAAGTCTATTCTATCTTAATATTCCCTTGTTATGCAGACACTGTTTCAGCGGCAATCCATTGTACACGACGTCCGAAGTGAACTTGAGGGCAAGGGAAGAGCAAGGACCATCACGTCTACTAATTGGAGGAAATGTCGTCTGATTTCTAAATGCTACAATACAATTCACTTATGTCATGTATTGAGTGAATCTGGTGTCAAATTATTAGTTGTTTTCAGAGGAGTAACACAAAGTTGGAAATACAGTTGTTCTGGTTGTCAGGTCAGTATCTTGTCCTATGTCTGCAAACTAGTATACCATACTGTAGAGCCAGCGGATGGCCGAACCATTTTTTGTTTCCAGAGGACCATAACTGAAGTAGAATAAAGTAAAGCAAGAGGGGCCACACAATTGCACAATTGAATTGAGTAGGGCCAAACAGTAGAGCATCCGTCTGCGGTGCCGGTGCAAGGTTGGGGAAAGCTATGTTCCTTCAGTGAAGCCCCGGTAGAAGTGTCCAGTGTGGATGTAGTGAACGTCTGCTCGAGAGCAAGGGGTCACACTGGATTCAGATCAGGTTCAAGTTAACGCATCTGGGGGGCGCTTTCGTCTCTGGTCGAATGAAAGGGGAGAGGGACACCAGTTCCAGTTCTCCTTCTCCTGTATTTTGCCCATCTCTGAGCATGTCTAGAGCAAAGAAGATTTTGTAGATGTAGCTGGTCTGACATGTTGTTTATCTGCCACCTTGTAGCTCAAGACCATTGGTATGTGTGGTGAGCCAAACAGGAAAATCTTGGAGTTGTGTTGTCAAGATTATAATTTTTTCTGGGTTGTGTCTCCGCCCCTGTCACTTTGGGTCACCGGGTTGTCTCATGAATCAGGTCGTTGATGATTGATGACTAATCATGTTGCAGGGGGCGGGGTTCTGTAAATGCACGTTTTGACACTGGGGCTGTGTCCTAAAGGGAAGGCAGCAGCCTTGCTGTCTAGCGAGGCAGTATGGTTTGGAGGCAGTATTGTTGTATTAAGTTACCTGTAAAGGCCTCTGGATTGGGACAGACTTCCAAGGCAGCAATGTGTCACAATGTCATGATGTCGCCAAAATACCAACAGTGGACAACTATTAGTCTCAATAACGTTTATACTACCACCTGTCAGTCATTTGGTTCTAACTGTTCATTTTAAATACTCTGTGACTAAACTGTCGAACTGCCTAGTCAGAGGCACCTCAGCAGGAAACGTATTCAATTCAGACATGACTTGATGCCTCCCTGCCTCTGTAGCAGTTTGTGACAAAGTTTGGGAGTCTTGACTAAAAACAAACCTGATCAGTGAATCTTAAATTGGTATTCTGCAAATGTGACAACAGCTGATAATGTGTTGTTGACTGCAACTAACAGTCAGCTTTGTCGAAAATGGAGGATGCAGTTTAGAGCTGATTTCATCATGTCATGTTGGCATTTTCTAATTTCAGAGCAGCTTTCCCCAGAAATTATGAAATGATGGAAGTATATTCTCCTGGGTTCAGAGATAAGTAGCTGGGAGACCATTGGAAGTGAATGGGAGCTCACTGTAGTTGGTGGACTGAATGCAAGGTAACCCTTTAAGTAGCACTCCGCTGGCTACCACTTTGCTATCTTGCAGGTCAGGATAAGCTGCTCCTCGAGCAACCAGGGTTTGAATCCCATCCCCTTTTGGATCCTTAGCACTTAATTGTATGTCCGTATACCCTGGCACAAAATAGTACTTAGCAGCACCATGTAGCATCTTATCCTAGCTATCTTGCTGTTTACCAGCAAAGGGTTAACCTAGCAATTATGTGTGCTTGAAACTTGTTCTATTTCAAATCTTAATGTACCGTCAGTGCTAGCATTGTTGTTTTCCTCTCTTCAGACAAATATATTGTATTGCTTTGGACAAACGTGTCTTCTATATTCCCCTAATGTAATGTAAGCAAAAGCAATTCAATGCAGCCATGGCCCATGAATAAAATATTACATTGTAATCACTTTCATAGAATGTTCAAACGGGTAGGTCAAAAAAGGAGTACTTGCAGTGCTCTGGTTTCATAAGCATCTTTTCAATAGGTTTTCATTTGTACTTCAACATGTAAATGGTAAATAAAATGGTAAATCTTCTAGTGCCACATTTATCTCGTGCTCAGACCTGTGGCCACTCAAAGCTCTTCACAATGGACCTTTCCACACTGTCAGTCACGCGGAGAATAATAACCAATAAGATTGCCTGATTTCTTAAGACCACGCCCCTTGCAAAAGAGCCGCCATGATGTCCCACAAACAAAGCTTGTCCCGCGTTGTTGTGTTCATAGATTAGACTAAAGCTACATTTAGTTAGAACAACATGGTTCTTAGATGCGCTTGGGGACCGTGCAATAATGACCACAGATATCCAGAGAGATTACAGGGAGCGCGTTTCATCGAGATTTGGAGTATCCATGCAGTCTGCAGGACTTGTTTTTTAATACATGGATAGAGCTTATGTATTTTAAATTTGGACAACTACATATGACCTCATAGAGACATTATTATAAAAAACATGGCAAAATAATTAAAACAAAATAAAAACCAAATTATTTCCTTCTACTTTAGTCATTGTTGATGGTACTGAATGTAAGACCCAGGTGCCATCTGCACTGGCTTTACAGAGTCAGCTTTATAGTGACTATCAGTCAAGCACAACCCTCAAAGCATTGACTGGATGTGATCCAAGTGGTTCTGTCATTTTTGTGTCCGAGTTATTTACAGGTGCTGTATCTGATAAGACAATTACTGAACGCAGTGGTTTTTATGATTTACTTTAAACACTGAAAGTTCACAAGTGCAACAATCAAATGGTTGATAGCGACTCCACACATCAATTTACAGCAGCGCCGACACAAAAAGCTACAAAGCTAGCTATTTAGTTAAAATTCAAAGGTTTATTTGTCACCTATTTCAGTGTACAGGTATATTGAGCACTGAAATGTTTTTTTCGCTAGGACCAGATTGTTACCGCGCTAATCGTGTGATTAGCATAGCTAGGTGATTAGCCCATTGTAGATAGTAGTTAGCAGATCTTAGGCTTATTTTCATTGTAAACACATCACTAACGTACTCACCCTGCTTTACATGTGCAGTAGGACTCCACGATGTCGTCCTGACGAATTTCAATGTGGAGTTTGTGAGGCGTTTGTGTCTTCCGCATAGATCGCCAACACTTAGCATCAAGTTTTATGTTGTCATCTGCTCCGTCAGAAATCCGATTGTTATGGATATATCCTTGTGTCAAATAGTTCAGGCCTTTCTGTACAACTCTCTTAGATAAAGTAGCGGCATTTGGCAAATAACATACAGCGCTATTGAGAAAGAATCATCAGCAGGGGGGCGTTGTTCAGTGGCCATTTCGGTAACATGCTGCAGAGCTGTGGGAAAGCTTGGGGGACATAGCAACAGTAACTAGGGGGGGGCGGGACTTGCCGCTTGAATAGGGAAAGGACCATTATTGCCTTACATTCCCTCATTCATACACACATACACAGATGGCCGTGTTAAATATGCAAAGCAACCGCCAGCTCGTGGAGGACAGTTAGGGTCAGGGATCTTACTGGTGGGACTATGGTCAAGCACCATGTGTGTTTTCCTGTTTGGATTACCACATTTATTCTGAGGCCGGCCATCACAATGACAACTGTCATGTTCACTCATATTTAATTTTCCTTCAGATAACTTCAGATTTACTATACTTGATGTCTGTCCACAAGCCTAGCCCTTAATAGCAAGGCACGAATGTTTGCTGCTGATAATTGACTCTAAACATCAAATTCGTACAAAAAAAATTATTATACCATGTCATATATTCAGGAAAAACTATTTGTTTGTTGACATAGAAGCAAGTCAAAATGTAATTTAAGTTAGCCAGTGCCATCTAATGACTCCAAACTATATGTCTAGACCAAGTCTGTACTAGTGTTGTAACGATACCAAAATTAGGGATGCACCGATACCGATACCAGTATTCGGTATCGGTCCGATACTGTGCTCATGTACTCGTACTCGTACTCGTTAAACTACTCCGATACAACCGCACCGATACCACTTTGGCAACGCAACGTTAACCTTGTAATATTCTTAGCCAAGGAATATTGAAATAAAGAGATGCAACCGAGTTGGCGTTTATGGATGTTTAATAGCAACGAGAGATCGCATGAGATCAGAACCGCGAATTAACGGAGCCCCCCCCCCATCAGAACCGCGAATTAACAGAGCCCCCCCATCAGAACCGCGAATTAACGGAGCACCCCCCCCATCAGAACCGCGAATTAACGGAGAACCCCCCCATCAGAACCGCGAATTAACGGAGCCCCCCCCCCCACCAGAGACGCTGACTCGGAGCCCAGCGTCTCACGGGAGCGTCATCATTGCGCATCCTTGGCGCAACATCTGTGATGTCCACCAATGTCCTAAACAACAACACGTCCTTGGTACCGAATATCCGACTGACGTATGTTGGATGGTTCTGAATAGATTACATTTAATTGAAATTATTAATTATTAAATTATTAATTGAAGTTATATTTGTTTAATTTGTTCACAGTCAGAAAGTGAGGAACATCTGATTGAAAATAAAACATGTTTTCAAAGTCATTAGAACTGTAATGGTTTTATTAAGTACTCGGTATCGGTATTCGGTATCGGCAAGTACCCAAATGTAAGTACTTGTACTTGTACTCGGTCTGAAAAAAAGTGGTATCGGTGCATCCCTAACCAAAATTATGAGTTCGATACCGATACCTGCCTAAATATCTTGATACCGATACTGAAACGATACCCCGGTAAACCTAAAACATCATGAAACTTAAAATTATTTTATTGATAATTCACTCTTTTGCAGGAATTCAGGTTACTTAGATTGTAACAAACATATTTTGCTTTTGCAGCTACTTTTTGGTAAGTGAACTAAGAGTTAACAGGAATGTGACCTGTTTAAACTTACTAATAATAATAATCTAAATAGTGTAATCCGCTTATAGTGATCACGTTTGTCCGGGTCAAATTGATCACTACAAGCGGTTGATTACTATAACCGACATTTTCTAATTTTCTTTATTTTTGATGCAGATTACCATCCAATTGACATTTGTATATATAATACATTAATACATGTATAAAGTAATGAAACGGACAGCTTTGCTACTGGATTTTATTACAGCAAGTTAACAGAAAAATACTGTACAGTCCGTACATTAACGTTACAGTACAGCTGCTTGAAACGCGATTCAAATAGCAAATTAAATGACAGCATTGCACTGTGTAGCTATAAATCAAATACACTACAGTAGGCTACTGGAAGCTTCGACGAGTCTCCGTGTTTCGTTCAGAGAAAGTGACTTTCTTTTACCCGACATGGTGCGCGATGTGCTGCAGCACCAGCGCTCACCAGCCGGGGAAGACGTGCACGCGCGAGCCGCGGTTGAAGACGTGCACGCGCGAGCCGCTCTAAATGACCGTAATTTATTAATTTCTCCCACATATGTTATGTATAAAAGGACCCAAAATGATCACTATAAGCGGACTGCTTGATCGCTATAAGCGAATTATTATAGGAACCATTCTGTCCCAGGCTTTTTGATCCATATAAGCGGTTGATCACTATATCCGTGATCACTATAAGCGGATTACACTGTAAATCAATTAAAATATATTTTCACACAGCTGCTGAGCTATATAGCTATTTAAAATGTTTTTACAAAAATAAAGTTTATTCTGTTTTATGTTTAAAAATTATTGTAAATAATTAAATCAATGACAGTGTTATTAAAGCTTTTTTTTCTGATGTCCCGTATACTTGAGTTTGTGTGATTTCTTTGATAGTTAACGTTATCTTTGCAACCTGATATCACACTGTCATGACTCAATGTACCTCCTTGGGCAAAGAGTATTGAAGGAATCAAAACTCTGGTGCTTTTTTAACAACTGCGTTGCCACCAGTTCTTTGCCGCCAGGTCTGTGTACATCGTACTGAGCACAATGCCTTTAATTGCCTCGTCAAACTCCGATGGTGAAACAAGTTTGCTTGTCACAAAATAAATCACTCGTTTGACTTATTTGAGGGCATGTACTGTAATGATGTTATCCATCACATTCGATAACCTGTTTAATATGTCCGGATGTTTGTCGGCAAGATGCTTTGCCAAGTTGGATGTGTTGGCTCCCGTCGCCTGCGTAGATTTGAAGCATCGATTACAGACGGGCTTTGACGTGTCTGTGGGCTTGCCATGGCTGTCGGCAATGTAAGCGAAATATTTCCATATTTCGCTCCGTGCGTCCCTTTTGTCCACAAGCTGTGGACGGCTGACAAGACCGCTTGTAGTACTCGCAGCAGCCATGTTCACTGTGTCCAGACTGAGTACTGAGGCGAGTGAGAGAGGGGGAGGGCTGTTGGCACGCCCACTGCAGGGAGTTGAAGCAGAGCGCTCAGCCTTCAAGCTGCACACACACACTGCGCCGCTGTCAAACCCGCACATTGACGCAACTGTCATTTCTAAAGTACCGATCCTAAATGAATGTGGTATAGCACCGTTTTTAACGGCAGAGTAGCGCGGTACTTTTCTCGTACCGGTATACCTAGTCTGTACTCTTTTTAGTAAAAGTAATGGATGGCATCGGACAGAAACGGATGATTCCTGTTCAGGCTTGATTATGTATAGTTTGCTTCAATGTTCCCTTTTTGTTGGATGTCACGACTAGGGCTCCACTGCCCCGGTGACGGTCTTCAAAGGGTCCAAGAGGCCCTACATGAAAGAATGCATCCTCATTGTGAACCACGACACCGGAGAATACCGCCTGGAAAAACTCAACAGCAACATAGCCGTCAAAAAAACCAGGCAAGTGGCTTGTTTAATTTATGCTGTTTCCATGCCGGTTGCCATCCAAATGCACACACATTGCACGCCCTCTTCGCCAATCTGTGTTTTATGGTGTGTGTGGTGTGTGTGTGTGTGTGTGTGTGTGTGTGTGTGTGTGCGTGCGTGTGCGTGTGCATGTGTGCGTGCTCTTTGGCTGTCTAGGGCTGAGGGGAGCAGTAAGGTCCAGTCCCGCCTGGAGCAGCAGACCAGCCGTCTGAGCCAGCAGATGAAAGGTGGGGCCAGTGGGGGCAGCAAGCCCCCGGCCAGCAGCAAGAGCTCTCCCCCCAAGGAGAAGATGTTCCCCGCCTCGCCCATGGACGACATCGAGAGGGGTAAGGGCGTATGGCAGTCCTCATTTGGTCCATATCCCCAAAGTGAGGCTGGGTAAATCCCTGGCACTCTCTGGTCCTTGCGCTGACCCGGGGGTTTTGTCCCTCCTCTGCCCTCTCAGAGCTGATGGCGGAGGCGCGGGTCATGGACCAGATGAGCAGCGGCGACAGCTCCTCGGACTCCCACAGCTCCTCCTCCTCCAGCAGCGAAGATAGCTCCAGCAGCAGTGACGAGGAAGGGGACCGCCGCCACTCCCCGTCCTCGGCCCAGGTCCCAGCAGCGCCCGCCCTGGCCATGGCCCCGGCCCTCCACAGCATGCCCGTCCTCACAACAGGAAACCCCTCCGGCGGCGTGCCCCCGCCTCCTGGCCGCCCGGAGGAGAGCGGAGGAGGGGGAGGTGTCCACATGAACACACTCAGTGAGTTGTCTCCCGTTGTCAAAATCCCTAGTACAGTCTCCCCCGCCCCCACCCCCAGGCAAAAGGTTCTCCGTTTGAACCTCTTGCACTCTATTTGTCTATTTGTAGGCGTCCCTGAGCAAGATGCCTCTTGCCCTTCACTGCTCATTCGAAAATAAATAAAATAAGTACAGTTCCGACATCTAGAATCAGGGATTGCAATCATCATGCATTACATCACCATGCATTGTGAAATGCATGCAATGACGGTTTTCTTTCAGAGGGCAAGTGTGGCTGAATCCAGGTGCATCACTCTTTCGACAAATGTAGTTTTTGAATAAAAGCGTCTGCCAAATGCCCGAAAAGTAAATGTTTCAAAATGTATCCCTGTCTCCCTGTCACATTTTCTGTTGCAGAGAATGACCTCCAGCTCAGCGAGTCAGGAAGTGAAAGTGACAGCGACTGAGCTGTGGCGGGGCGGCTGCCGGGCTCTGTTCAGTGGTACTGGACTGGAAGGATGTCCTCAGCTGGACACTGATCAACCATTGCTTGCTGTTATTGGGAGTGTTCACCTTTTTGATGTGTGTAACGTCCTGGGACACAAGATTACCGCCATTGATAGTGCGCTCAAAAGGTTTTCTTTATGGAAATTGTCATATTCAATCATATTCAAACTTCAGAAAACTTATTATTTAACATACCGGACTGCTGTGTCATTTGGTGGCCAACTAACCTTGTTCCTGCATTTCAACGAGTCCTACAGTATTTCTTTTCAAGTCATGTGATGGGTCAGTGATGAGATAAAAGCTGTGATCAATCGTAGGATACATATTTAAAAACGATATAGTCTGCTAATTGGCTATTTGCCAATTATGTCTTAAGTGGTGTTCATTTGTAATTAAAGAAGTACAAATTGCAGATAAGCCTATATGTATATGTCATTTTTAGGAAATGCCACATTGATGTCAGGAACGGGCAGACTGCTCTTGAGCATTTCTGTTTTAGAAGCCAGTGCCTGATTATTTTTTTGACTAATTTAGTAAAATTCCATTTTAAGGAAGTCTTAAAAGGCCCCATGTTTATTTATTGATATTTCGTTATCGGTAGGGCTTACTGGGTGAGGTAGGCTTGGCATTAGATCATGTTTTGAGTTGGTGTATGGAAAAATTAATGGCCTTTGGAGAGAACCTGAAATACTTGAATTGGACTATTTATAATAGAATTGTATACTCTGACCAACAGATAATTGCTTAATATATTTGATATAATTTCAGTTGAGAAATCGACAAAGTGACAAGAAAAGAGTTGATATGGAGTGTAGTTGTAAGCATCAATATTGTGCCTAAACGTGATTTCCTATGGGACTTTGCTCTGAATTTGCCTTAGGTCATTATAACTACATGCAAGTCATATACTGGAACGTGGACTAGTGCGTAGATGCAATCAATTTTTGGTTAAGAAATAGATTTCAACCACAGGTTTCATTGTAATGGTTATGTGATACCTTTGTAGGTTAATAAACATTCGGATTGACTTCCAATGTGTTTTGTCATGCTGGAGGTGTGGAGCGATTGTGCTATTACTCACGACTTGCTTGACTCATGAAACTGCCACTTAGCTTACACTTAACATGTAGCGTCCAAACGTTACGCAATATCTACAGACAGTGTAATCACATAGGGGACACACTTGGCCGGGTACAACATTTGCATGATTTGAGAGCTGAAAACAATAATCTAATATTGAATCTGTTTAATATATCGTACACAGCCATCTGCAGCCTGCTTCTCCTTCTACAATTGGGACTGGTTTGTCAACATGTTATTTGCTTGGTTAGTTATAAGTGCAGAGATACTGGTGGTATTTATGATCACAAGTTAAAGTGAACAATGGAGGCCTGTTCCTGGATTGTTATCATCATAAGATGATTGATCCTATATCGTAAATTACAACATAACATAATGGAAATATAACACGACCTGACATTTAAAGATGAAGGTGGAACAGGCTTTTTATTTACCAACATTTCTTAGATCACATTTAGTAGGTCTACAAAAATATGCGTCCAACATCATGCAACATCATTGTCCAACATGTAATAGGCTAATGTAGCCTAGGACTACATTAGCCTATTACAACTGTGTTATCAATATTAAGTATCATTTTTTTACACTACATAAGTCTTTGGGGTGAAAAAAACAACATTGTTCATGGGGTGAACAAAAAAATTTAAAAACATGTTTTTGTTTTATAGTATGTCCCTTGTAGAGGACATCAGGATGGTTATGGCAAATATGAACATAGGAACGAACACATTTAGAGTTTTACATTTACATCTGAACTTTGACCACATTTAGGGTTGTAAACTGAACTGAACTGAAAGTGAACTCTTCTGAACCTTAGTTTTTGGTGCAAGGAATGTTCCTTCCTGATAAAGAGATGACACTCGGCCAAGGTAACGTCACATGTAAAATGGCCACATCCTTTAGGCCAGTGGTTCCCAACTCCAGTCCTGGAGTACTCCCTGACAGAATTTCTTTCTTCCAACCCAAATCTAAGACACCTGATTAAACTAATCAAGAGCTAGCTGATTATTGTAGTAGTTGAATCAGGTGTGTTAGATCTGGGTTGGATAAAAAATTATACTCCACGTACACCAGGACTGGAGTTGGGAACCACTGCTTTAGGCTATTCTGATTCAGCCCTCATTTGTGGTACTCCATGAAGCAGTTCTTCTTCTTTGAGATGCAGAGGTACATATTGCACTTGAGGCACTTGATGAATGTTTTTCCACTGCATCCTTCTGCTCTGCACCTGGAAGAATTGGGGCTGTCCATCATCTGTGGCAAATGGACAGCTCCATACTTTCTCACATGCTTATCTGGCTGGGGCCTCCTTCTCTTGTGTGATGGAGCGTAGACCTCATCACTGGACGCATCTGACTCGATCGGATCGGTTTGGCCTGACTGTGCCTGGGCAATCAGTTCCTCACCCAAGAGCAGTTTGAACTCAAGGTATTGGAGAGTTTTCTTCATGGGTCGTGCCAAGGCGTGGCTGTCTTCCTTGTACTGTAACCAGGAGTTGGTGGAGGCCAGATCGAAGAAGTGTAGGATTGTGCGAACAGTCCACTTCCTAGTGCGGTTGGACATTCTGTAAAAGCTGAGCATTCTATCACACATATCGACACCCCCCATGTTGGTGTTGTACTCTGCCACCACTGCAGGTCTTCACACTTGAACATGCCTTTTGTCTTTCTGTGACCATCTTGTGCAGGTATCCTGGGGCTCTATTCCATGCACTGTGGATGCCATGAGCACTGGTTTATTGTCAACCCATTTTGTCATAGCCAGCTCAGCAGGCTTCCTTGTCACCATTACGGAGGAACCTCTCCCTTTTTTCAGCAACTCTTTATCAGATGTTATGTTGCATTCCTTTGGGACTCTATTTTTCATCAGTGTTCCACTTGCAGGCAGGCCCTTTTCCAGCAATTTATCCAATAGTTTGATTGAGGTGAAGTACCTAGACAGACAGACAGACAGACATGGATACAAAAAGTTCCAGGGAATCATCATCAACACCACCAGGGTCATCGTCATCATCATCATTGTCATCATAATCATACCTGTCAAAATACATGCGAGTTCGCCTGGGAATGGACTCAGCCAAGCGAAGAACTGCATTTGCTCCTATTCCAAGTCCTGTGAAGGTTTTCTTTCCTTGATAGACTTCAAAATCCAACACAATTCCATTTGGAGTAGCAAGAACAAACACCTTTAATCCGGTCTGATTTGGCTTGCCGGGCACAAATTGACATACTGGACATCGACCGGTGAAGGGAACCATTTGTTCATCAACAGAAACTTTTCCTTGCCTGGGGAGGTTTAGGCAGCCTTGTTGCACCTTCTTCAGAAGTGGGCTGACTTTCCAAAGCAGGTTTTGCTTCTTCTCTTCTTCTGCTACATCAAGATCATTGGTGATTTTGAGAGAACATCTGATCTTGAAAAAGCGATCCCTTGTCATGGACTCAGCAACTACTGGCACTCTTGGTTTGTGGCCCAGTACATCTTTATTCTTGGGTATACAAAGGCATGCCATGTACAGTGAGACTCCAAAGAAGGTCTTAATCTCCTCAGGTGTTAAGACCTGAGCCTGACACCTGAAGCTCTCTCTGGTTTGTGAAGATAGATATATCCTCAAAGACTTTGTTGTCAATGTATTGCTCCAAATATTTTGGAGCAATACTTTGCTATATTTTGATGGCGGCCAGTCCACACGGTTTGGGGCAGTATTGTCTACGACATCTCTGGAGTCTTCCAACACAGGCATGAATCTTAACAGATAGACAAATAAATATGTGGAGATGTATTTTGGGTGAAGTAACCCTTTAAGTCATCTAACATCCATATATCTATCACCCTGATCACAAGAACATGAGTCAAACTTTTATGTTTTGGAAAAGCAGTAGATCTGCACGATAGGTGTCATTTCAGAGAGTGGAAATCCTTGTAGGTTAAGTAATGCTGAATCAAAACCTCTCAGAAGCTTACATGTTAGTTCTTGCCCATAGTAGACGACAGGTCCTTTCTTCCTTAACTGTATCCTCCTCTTCCTCAGTCGACACCTCCTCCTCTGAACTGTCAACCTCATCCTCTGCCTCAATCACTCCCTGTGCAGCCTCATCATCTGACAAGTCTATGTCTGAGTCTCCCTCAATGATTCTGTTCAGAATTCTCTCTGCCTCAGTCAGTGAGCTGACTTCTATTGTGTTGTGTAAAACAGGTGAAAAACAAGTTAGTACATTCTGATGTCCTCTACAGAGGACAAACATAAACAAGATATTTTTTTATGTGAAAAAATAATTACACTGCTCTGAAAACACACCAAACTATTCCTGAGAAATCCACTTCCTAGAATCAATCTGAATATTAAACTCACAAAACTGATAATTACACAATTACAGACTTACCTTTCTTCTTTCCATAAAATGTGCTAGCTGGGATGGCAGCCATTTTGAAGAACCAGGAAGAGAGTTTTGTCAAGGGCCAATAGGACTTAACACAATGGCATGTATGGCCTCAGAGATACGGACCAAAAACTAACGTCCACTACAGACAACACTAGAATATATTTAGAATATATATATTGTTTTTATTTTATTTTTTAATAATTATTAATTTTATTATCATTATTTATTATTTTATTATTATTATTATTATTAATTTTTTTTTTTTTTTTTAATTATTATTATTTTAGTTATAGGCAATACAGATGGTATAGGCCTATGTTAAAAACTATCCTGATTCTTTTGTTTTAAAGATGATATTTACACGGGTTGGTGCACATTGTGGGCTACACTGTGGTTCATAAATCAATATGTCAAAGTCTATCTGACTGGATGGGCTGGCTGCTTGCTGCGTGGATCAGACAACCACTGGACGCGCAGGAGACACGACGCGGTGCCGCATTAGTCTCTCTGGGAGGAGGAGGGCGGATCTATACCTGATCTATACCCAACTATAGCCGGCTCATCGCAACAAAAAATGTTCGCTCGTTCACTATTGAACGTCGGAAGTCGTGCGTGTAGGCAAGATCACGGCAACGGGATAAAAGCATGTTTTTATTTGTATTACAGCAGCACGTCTGTGGCCGAGGACGACCGGCAGAAGACCATAGAGGATCTGGGCGGACCGAGTTTCATGAGAACTTTATATTGGCTCTTCGGTAAAGGATATTTCTCAGAAGCACATCAAATGCAAGTAAGTGCGCATCTACTGTACTAACACGTCGAGCTCTCGCCTGTGGAAATATGGATGGACAGACAGACAGACAGACAGACAGGCGGGTCTGTTGCACACTTGGACACATTTGATTTTCCAGGCGTGCACTTAATTAATTCTTTACTCGTCATTCCTGCAAAACACAGCACACGCAAAACTATATATCCAGGAGGGAGGGAAGCTCACCTCCAACGATGTACTGGGCCGTCCGCACCACCCTCTGTAGTGTTTTACGCTCCAGTGCGGTGCAGTTCCCGTACCAGACGGTGATGCATCCTGTAAGAACACTCTCGATGGTACAGGAGTAGAATGTTCTGAGGATGCGGGGGCACATGAGTGTTGAGTTGGCATCAGGAGGACATTCAGCTGACCGGCCTCCCTTTGTTATCACTGTAGCAAGTTGTAATAAAGGTCTTTGCAATTTTGCCACTTCCGACTCCTTGACTTCTCCTTCTTCAAAGAATTCTCAAAATTTCATGTTGGTTTCCACAACACTCTCAGCTTTTGCTTTGGACGGCCACCCCATGGGTCCCGTCACCCACCGGACCCAGCCCCTCACTCTCACAGTTTCAGGGAACCATGTTGAGACCATCCGCCCCTACATCATTCACTCCCCCGACACCCCGTTCATTCTGGGCCGCCGCTGGCTGGAGCTTCACACCCCCCACGTCTGCTGGAGCTCGGGGTGCATACTCAGCTGGAGCACCACCTGCCACGCCCGCTGCCTCCGGGGCGCCCAGACATCCACCCGGGTCGAACGCCCCAGTCCTACTCCTCCCGACCTATCCGCCATTCCCCCGGTTTATCCTTGCACTCCTTGCTTTTAGCAAGGAGTGCGCCCGCTCTCTCCCTCCTCACCGGCCCTACGACGGAGAAGGCGGCTATGGACAGTTAACTCCAGGAATGCTTGGCTGAGCGCTGAGGAGCACGTCCAGCACGTCCGCATGGTCATCCAGCGTCTCCTGGAGAACCGCCTATTTCTCAAGGTCGAGAAATGCATCTTCCACTCCCCATCCGTGGAGTTCCTGGGGCACATTGTGGAGGGAGGACTGACTCGACCCCCCTCTGTTTGGCCACCCACCCTTCTGTCTCCTGTTTGCCTAAAGCACGTGACCATTTGTTCTCTTAATCAACTTGGCTGTTTGTTGGTGACAGTGGATGATGTCTTATTTCTCAGTCTTTCCACACTTAGTTACTTCATATAGCACATATTCTTACAAGATGGCGACTGTTTTGTGATAAAATTCTCCCATAAGGTCAAGCAATACCATCAGGGAGCTTGCATTGCTGTCCATGCTAAGGAGGAGATCAGTGGTTTCAGTGGAGTATAGGATTCTGAAACCAGACTGAAATGGTTCAAATAAGTTGTTTGCCGTCATGTGATTGATGATTTGGCTAGCTACAATACTTTCCAGTACTTTAGAGAGGAAAGGAAGGTTAGAGATGGGCCGATAGCTGCTAAGAGCTTCGGGGTCGAGGCCAGGCTTCTTGAGTAGAGGTTTTACCACAGCACACTTAAAGCTAGAGGGAACTGAGCCTGTCGACAATGACAGGTTCATGATGTTGAGCATAGTGTTATCTATAAATTATCTACAACACTACCTCTCATCTCCTCTCATCATCATGTCCAATAATATTACTCTCCAATTATGCCAAATGGTTTTTGCCGTCGAAATATCTTATCTTGACTATATATTTGTATATATTGTACTTTATTGTACTTTATTGCTATGCTACCTGCCACAATAATTTCACAATAATAAAGTTCTATCTATCTATCTAAAATTACTTGTCTAGGATGATTAATGAAGGAGTAATGGTCTTTTAAGGAACTGGCGGCGACCATCTTGAAAATTAGACCTTTCTAGTGGTAAGATTTCGGTAGACTTTTGATATGTTATTAAGTACACCTGATACTACAATAAACAATTGAGAAACCTTTTGTTACAGTTTTTTTAGGGTCAAACCATATTTGCAGCTGACTGAAGGTTAGTGGGTTAACTTAAGGAGAGATCACACAGGCACGTCGGGGCAGCTTAGGGGTATTTGTTGAGACGTCAATGAAGGACCCATGCTGTCCGCGGAAGACAGACACGTTATTGTAATGTACGCATTTTGCATGTGCTGTGTTTTGCAGGTGCACCAGATCCACACCAGATTTACAATTAGTTGTCACACTCTTCCTCCCATAAAGGTTGATTATGTGTATTCTCACAATTTTCGACTTGACATGGTCCACAAGCAGGCATGCATGGTAGTCTATATCCTCTGCAACTTGTAACGAAGGTAGGTGGGTTGGTGTAGGCCAGGTGGGTGCTCCGGACAGCAACGGCAGATGACACGAAGCAACTCTGTGAGAACATTTATTATGAACGGTACAGGTCAGGTCTCCGACATACAAGAAATGCAAATAACATAACATACACACATGTACTGATGTAACGCACCCGACGACTGTACACCCCACTCCTTTCGCCACTGTGGAGAGACCGTGTGCTCTCCACTAGTTATACAGTCGGAAGTGACGCAAACGAAACTTAACTAGGCAAGCGCTGTACAATGAGGTGCACCCCTAGTGGCGATATCCAAGACATGTCTGACTGTTACAAACTACACCATTGTGGCTTTCTGGGGCAGCAGTTTTATTGGTCATAACTGGCACAAACCGATTGTCCTCCAATTTCCATCCCCAATCCACCGGATTCATGTCACTCTCCATTTCAATCCACACCATGATCTGGTAATGAATTCTTTGGCAATGATATATAGTCTAGGACTCTGTAGGAGGGAGATGTTCTGGGGGAACAAATGACTTGGCAGACACAATTTTCTTGTTAAGAAGTTCGCCTTGATCCCAAGGTCCTCTATGACATTTATTGCTTGATTTGGGAGCTGAAACACATTCAGGTCTGGATGGTCGATTCACCATTCACAAGTTTCTGGAACGCTGACGTTTTGGCAACACTAAAAATGCATCAAGTTGTATCACATCCTCTGAAAGCAACTGAGAACACAAGTCACTACCCAGGACTTGTTTCATCTCGCTGATGTCATACACTTTAGGAACTTTGGACATGTCCGAACGAAAACCGAAGCCTCTGTTGTTCGTCTCGGCATAGTCGATAAGAGGAATGAGTAAATCTTCCCCTATCAAGGTCATGGGCTGATGTTGTGACACCTTGCACGTCGCTAATGCGTATTGTCTTTGATGGAAGGGCCTTCACTATAACCATCAAAAACTACAGTTGCTTTATCTTATTAAGTCTACAGGTAGAGGATTTCAAATACTGTACAACCTCTATAAGGGTTTCATGGTCAATTTGATTCAATTGAGTCATTCAGGCCAGAATTGTGTTTTGTACATGTAGAGTTTGTTTGTTTGATAAGGTTTGTTTGACATGTTCTGGAGTTATTGACACTGTTGGTCAGCCTGTCAGTGGTGAATATATCCTGCATGTTATTTATCTTTTTGTTAATGAGGTTGGGAAAAAAAGATTCTCTTGCATTTTTCAATTTTAAATTGTATATAGAAATTTTATGGGTGATATGGCAAAACATATTATCACGATTGATCGATCTCACAAAGGCCCTGTACATTTAAGCACAACTGTAAGATAAAATAAAGTAATATAGAGGACATAATTCATAACATAATTCACCATACGGATGTGTGCGTGCATTCTACATTCAGGGTTGCGGTTGTGTGTGTGCATTCTACAAGCAGTGTCATGGTTTGCCTGTCGGTGTTGAGAGACTGTGCCTTTAAGAGGAGTGACGTAACACTGATCAGTTTGTTGTGATTGGCTGCACCATCTTAAAATGTTGTTAGTAGTTTGAAGTTTCACAGAGTTGGCTATAAACGACAAAGGAGTTTGTGTCTCGTAATGTAAACGAGACACAAGCGTGCTTTATATCTATATCGAGTAAAAATGTCAAAGCTTATCGATCGTAATCGAGATCCTGGTTCGAGATTGTTTTATCGCCCAGCCCTAATAGAAAGATTTTTGTAAATGTCACTGAAGGAGTTTTTTGGGGTTGAATTTATCCATGGTGCTTTTTCTTACCAGAGATTTTTAAACCTTTGCATCAGTAAAGTTCACTGCCCGTGGCTAAAGTGAGTGCAGGCAGCCTCCAACCTCATGTTTCTCAAATGGGGTCCGTGTACCTCTAGGTGTACTTTGAAGGATTGCAGGGGGTACTTGGAAAATGTCTAAAAACAAGGAGAAGGAATCTGCTAGTCTGTTATGTCATGCCAGTGAGCCAGACAGATATTTGTAAATACAAAACTCTCCAACTTCCAGTCATCTCAAGATGTTATGTGAAAAACCTAACAAATATTTATCTAAAATTTCTCTAAAAGTGTTCTGGTAAAAGGGGTACTTGTCTGAACACATATTTTCGAGGGGGGTACATTACTGTGGGAGTGTGTGTGGTTGGTGGGTGGCTGGCTTAACTGGCCTCACCTGGCCCAGTTAGAGTCTGCGGGGGCCTGTGGTGCATTGGTTAATCAGTGCACCACAGGTTAAGTCAGCCACCAGTACACACACTTGAGAGAGAGCTGGCATGCTAGCAGTTAACACCTGCTCTGTCTCTCATTTCACTTTACTTGCAACGTTTACAACACCACTACGGCCTGTGTTCTTGGAGGAGCCCCGAACTAACCCACTGATATGGCATTGGGGCAAAGGAGCTATGCTGCAATTACATTACTAAACAATGTTTGAGATCCACTGGCCTAGAGAACTCCTCCATAAATAGAGTAGTGGTGTTCTTCCTGACAGACTATTTTGAGATGACATCTGGCAGTAGTAATAGACATCTCACAAAAAAAAAACGACTGTAGTCAAAAAAACAATATCAGTTATGACAATTTTAGAATGAAGACCTTTGGACATAATTATATCCAGCATTTGCCCCTTGGAGTGGGTGGGTCCTGTCACATGCTGAGTCAATCCAAAATTGTCCATAATAAAACAGTTATTTTGCACTGCTGTCGTGTCGGTGGAGTTATCAATATGAATGAATTAACATGACAGACAAAGGTTCGGCAACTCAATACATGTAGCCTACTATATTTGCTGAACAATGTTTAATCACTTCAATTATCTATATATTTTTGTTCTGTTGTAAATTGTAATATTGTTTGTCTATTTAAAGTATCAGTACATTATTTAGACATTTACATTTAAGGCATTTTGACACTTAGGTACAATAGGTACTGTACATTTGTCGAAAGAGTGAAACCACAATATACGGCTGACGGTACAGTAAGATTTGAGTAGAACAAGTTTCAATCACTTATGTTTGCTATGTTAACAGAACCAGTTTCAAGCATTCATAATTGCTAGGCTGACCACTTTGCTTGTAAACAGCAAGACGGCTAGGATAAGACGCTACACAATGCTCGGTACTACTTTCAGTGCCGGGACATATGAACATATAGGAAGCTACATTATGGTGAACTTGGTCAGGGGCTAGTCGGGGGGTGGTCAGGACAAACACTCAGAGAACTGGTCTAACTCTGACAAGAGCAGAAATATGTGTTCAATAAATACCACAACTGGTTGGCGAAAGAAAAAAGCTGGAATACTTCTCTGTACAGTAATAGGAGAAACAGTGTGATGTAATCACAGAGCCTCGAGGTCTAGTATATAGGGAGAACAGAAGTGGGCCTACTACTGAGCCGGATAGCCGGACAGGAAGTTAACCAGGATGGTGTAGAGCCAGCAATGCCGAGTTCAGAGGGAGAGGTGTTTGGCAGAGGCTTTTGTCCAAAGCGACTCCCATTCAGTATATTTGTGCAGAGAGAGAATAATCTTCCTATGTGTTGCATGTCTATAAGCTGCATAAGCATGTAAATACGAAGAGTTCTCCAAGCATGTAAATAAGCAGAATTCACCAAGTGTTGGATTGTTCCCCAACTGACAGGGCATGTGAGTTGTGAGTCATGATTAATTAATGAATTCATGATAATGTATTCTAAATGGCTCAGTGTTTTTGGTGGACCTAATGTTGACCAAAAGTGAAAATATAATCTCATGATGACAAATTAAAGTACATTAATTGATTGACTGAAACATGAACTTTCAATTAAAGTTGAAAGTGAATGTGTAACTTTGTACTTTTTGTTTTGTTTTATCCACCTCTACCCATCCAGCAACAGTTAACCTAAACAGCTAACCACTTGCCAATGCGTTTGCTCCTAGATTGAACACAGCAAGATCTACGGCCCTCTATGGAAGTCAACGTTTGGCCCCATGGTTATTGTGAACGTAGCCAACGCTGACCTGATCGAGCAGGTGCTGCGGCATGAGGGACGGCACCCGATTAGGACAGACATGCCCCACTGGAGGAGCTATCGAGAACTCAAAAACAAGGCCTACGGACCCTTGTCAGAGTGGGTGGATCCTTCAGACACACATGGATCATTCTTTTACATTTAATGTCATTGAACAATATGAACTTTGATTTACCAGGTTGGTTTGAATGAGATCGCTATATTTGTTTTCTTGACGTAAGTCCTTGTGAATTACTTGACATCTTGAAGTTTTTTTCACCCTTGGTTTATAATTACATATTTTCATCGAGGCCTGTCAGACCTGTTCAGACAACACCCCACTGTGCGTGTGTGGAACAAGGTTTCACAACATGAACACATGTCAATGTTGAAAATACAGTTCCCAGATTTACTACATATGTATTGTCTGACTCCGTTATAGTCATATTTCTGATTCTTGACAATTTATGACGTTATACTCAAAAATGTATAGATAAGGTCATCGACAAGGCTGTGACAATATTGACAACCCAATTGTCTGCCATTTCTTTGTATTGGTCGACCTTTCAATAAATCAAACTATTCAATCAATCAATCTATTGCTGATAAATATCAGACAGGCATCCAAGTGGTTCTGTTCTTTCTGATCTGGTCCTTACAGAAACCTGGCCCAATTGGCTGCACATACGCAGGGTTCTCAACCCGCGCTTACTCAAGGCCGGGTTGCAGCGTGTCGCCTGTACCGGCCAACACCATCAATGGCAGGTGCGTGACTGACTTTCGTGGGCATGGCCACCTGGCTGAGGGAAGACGCGGGGCCGAGGGGCCTGGTCGGCACCAACTTGGCCCAAGAGGCTGTAGGCGAAGTTTGCTTTTGAAGGTCAGCTCTCTTTCAGGCAGCTCCTGCACTCACACATGACAGCACACAATGTTAGGGGTGTTGAGGGAGAATCCAGGCGCACAGCAAAGGAGGAGGCTAGGTGAGTTCAGGCCCAAAGTGGCAGCGGCATAGAGGCTTGAGGAGACCAGTTTGATCCTGAGACGTGGAACACCGGGGGACACGCCAGGGAGAAGGGGAGCCTGAGACGTACTGTCTCCGGGTTCAGGACGTGGTCAATCCTGAAGGGGCCGACATAGCGCGGTGCCAACTTCCGTGGAGAGATATACCTGCTGACCAGGCAGGTATATCGGAGCAGGAGTGCGGCGGCGATTTGCTCCACGGCATGAACGCTCGTTGGCGCGGAGCAGGGCGGTGCGGACCTCCCTCCACACCCGGCGACACCGTCGGAGGTGGTCCTGGACCGACGGGACGGAGACCTCCGACTCCTGGAGAGAGAACAGCGGAGGCTGGTATCCCAGGGAGGCCTCGAACGGGGACATCGCAGATCAAGGCGTTGAGGGAGTACTCAACCCAGGGCAGGTCTCCGCTCCAGGAGGTGGGGTGGAGAGCCGAGACGCAACGCAGAGCGGACTCCAGGCTCTGGTTGGCGCGCTCAGCCTGGCCGTTCGTCTGCGGATGGTATCCTGAGGAGAGGCTGATGGTAGCGCCGATCCCCTTGCAGAAGGCCCGCCAGACCTGCGAGGTGAACTGCAGTCCACGGTCCGACACCACATCGCTTGGGAGCCCGTGGAGACGATAAACGTGCTGAGTGAGGAGTTCAGCCGTCTCCG